>JAIZAY010001260.1:0-17823 GCA_029531755.1 Holothuria leucospilota | reverse complement strand
TTCACATAGTGCTTTTCTGTTTGTACCAACATCTTAACATTGCAGATGTGTTTGAAAATCATTTCTTATATATCAGGTTTTCTTATCCTTCATTTGCTTTCTCAGAGTACTTGTATTGTCTCAGTCCTCAATTGCTTACAAGTTGGCGTTAACATATTTACAGAAAGACCTCCAAGATACAATATTTATGGTACAGAATGTTGGAATTTCAACCCTTCAGGAACCTCTGATCTTTATCGTTGTGTTGGAGGAATCTGTGAAGTAAGTTTATGCATCGTAAAAGACGTATGCATTTGTTTGTGAAAAATATTATTAGTGAGTAATTGGTTTTATAAATTTTCCTGCAAAAGGGATACTGTCTTTGCAGTAATTAGTACAGAAGAGCACTAATCTTTGCTTACATTGTGCCCAAGTAACTTTCAGAATTTTGATTCATTTTGTTTGTTTCTTTCCTCAACAATGTAATTATAAGCATGAACAATTTACAGAACATTACGGTAATAACTCATGTCGTGAAAAGGGAAGCGTATGCTAAAAAAATACCCTGAAGCCCTTGACTAGAGCACACAGGCTTGGAAATCACAATACCAAAAGAAGTATGTACAGTGTAAAACGAAATTATAGAAGAGTGTACATACTTAACTGGATCACAGTAATAATGCCACAACTGATCCTTCCTGCATTTCCCTCAATAACCCCTTCCCCATGCAATACCTGAGGAAGATACAATATGATACTTAGTACTGTATAGCTTTTATCCCGTGGAATGCCACAGAGATTTTGAAAAGACTCTACTGAATTTCAAGAAGTTGGACAGTTTTGACTAGATAGGCTATTCCATACTTTAATTCACAGAGCAATAGCCTAAAGCTGTATGAAGTGAGGTTTGTGCCATATACAGGTCGAAGGAGCTAGTGACATGTTTCTAGTACTGTAAGAGTGAAATGAGAAATTTTTCTCAACGAAATCAGGAGAGGAATGTGACACAATATCAATGAAAAAGCGATAGGTACATGTTGCATTGTTTTGGTTCAATGACATTGCTTTAGTTGAAGTAGGTATGTTGATTTAAATAAGTCGATGTTGTTAACACAAGGATGAGTAGAATATCTGTTAGGAAATGCTTGATTTTAAAGAACAAATAATTTATTCAAGTGTGGGATAGTGATGTCAGACCAGACAATACGGCAATAAGAGAATCAAGAAATAAGAATAGGATAAATCTGTTGCTCAGAAATAGTTTAAAGTCCAAATGTCATGTCCATGTCTGCCTCAGAAATAGTTTAAGTCCAAATGTCACGCTCATGTCGGGCTCTGAAAAAGTTTAAGGCCAAATGTCATGCCCATGTCTGGCTCAAGATTTTTTTGTCGTCAGTGTTGGCCTCATGTCGTGCCCACAACTCTTTAATGTTGGGCTCGACTTGGTTTGCAGAGCCAAACATTTCAATAATAGCCTCAGTGTCGAGGCTGACAGTAGCAATATCGGGGCGGACATCCAGTGTCGGCCTCAAATTTGGGGTGAAATCAGCTCCATGTCAGCCTTACAATTTTGTACAGGTGGGTTAGGATAACATAAGGCCTTCAGGTATTGAAAATGAAAGGGCACTGGATGATCGGTGTGTACTATTTCTTGATGACCATAATTTGAGTGGCCAAATGTTTTAGTCGCTATAGAAAATTAAACTAACATTTACTCGGTTCTTTTGGGGATAACTTTTCTATCCACAAAATATTGTTTTTGATTCCTTGCCAAAGGCCGAAGGAATCTATGCGATGGTGATGTTGTGTGTGTGTGTATGTGTGTGTGTATGTGATGCTTTTGCTTGTAAACACGATCTCTCAAGAAGGGTAACTCCGAGGGATCTCATACTTGGCATGTAGATTGCCCATATTAAGTAGATGATCCCTATTGTTTTTGGTGGAGGTCAAAGGTCATATGGGGTCACAGGAGGTCAAAAGGTCAAAACCTTGTAAACACGATATCTCAAGAAGGATAAATGTGAGGGATGTCATACTTCTTTCAGGATAATCGGAAGAACAACACCAGATCAATCTTGCTGTGACATCTTTTGATCATTCAAGTCCGTCTGTTTCCGTTCCTGTGATGTTTGGCAATCAGTAGCATGTAACCTTCTCTTGAGGTGCAGCCTATAGATGTTTCCATTGCAAATGCATTAGCCTAGCTGCCTGTACTTAAGTCAACAGATGGTTCTCGAGTAGATGCGACCTCGTCGTTGCTATTTTTGACCTTCATACAAAATCTTTTCTCCCATCCTGTGCACAATAGGATTTACTTAACTCGACCGATCACCAGCTAACGCTCAATTTTTCGTCACTCTGGACTTTTTGTGGTTGGAGTTAATAATGTCAACACGGAACAAAAAGGAAATCGAACAACTCACAGCCTCGATCTTTGAATGGCTTTTGTCCAGTCCTAAGCTAAGGTAATTAATTTCGTCAGCTGTAGCAGAAGGAGTTAAGTCGAGCTTGGACAAGTTGACTCGTACACTCGAAGTCATGGAAGGGAGAATACATCAACTGGAATACGATCTAGATGACAGCACTCGAGAAGTGAAGAAATTCCAGGAAGTTAATGCTGATCTCCAAACGAAGATCGCCGAGGCCAATACAAAGCTTAATAGCCTGGAACAATATTCGCGTCGAAACTGTCTTCACATTACCGGTATATCTGAGTCACCCCAAGAATGTACTGACACAATCATTCAAAAGTTAGCTGAGGAAAAACTCGGGGTTTCAATTACCAAGAGTGACATTGACCGGACTCATCGTATTGGCAAACCGAACAAAGCGGGAAATCGTGCTATTATCATTAAATTTACAAACTATAACACTAGCTCCATTGTTATGAAATCTCGCCGAAAATTAAAGTCAACAGGTATTGTAATCCACAAAGACCTTACTGCTAGTAACCTTGCTCTTCTAAAGCAGGCGAATAACCACCCCAAAATTTGCACTGCTTGGTCCATGGATGGAACCATATACGGTCTCATGAGGGCAACTGATGGCACGGAATCTAAGAGAAGAATATCCGGACCAAATGATCTTCGTAACTTGTAATCACAAACTATTGTATGTATGTCCCCATTTGCTTGGAAATTATTACATATATTTATTTGGTATTACCTCCATATGCTGCAACCTTAGCTCATGTCAAGGTAATTTTCCTTTTTCTTTTGTCGTTTTCAAAAGTTGACGATGTTATCTAGTTTTAATGAAAATAGCAAAAGCAGTTACTTACCTGAAGCTTCATGTGCTTATGTTGATAGTGAAACATTCTGTAATTTCATAGGAAATGAAGGGAAGGGTTTTTCGTTGTTGCATATTAATGCAAGAAGTTTACCTAAAAACTATGACACTATGTACAATTTTCTCACTGGCATAAATTATTCCTTTTCTATAATTGCTGTTTCCGAAACTTGGGTATCTGATAATGAAATAAAGTTGTTGTATAATATTCCGGGTTACAATTTTGTTTGCAAAGGCAGAGATTCTCGAAGAGGTGGAGGGGTCGGGTTATATTTGAAGGACGGGATGAACTATTCTGTCAGAAATGATTTTGAAAATACCCAACATTGTGAGTCTCTTTTCATTGAAGTGAAACATGCCTACGAAAAAAATACCATCGTTGGTGTTATTTACCGCCCTCCTGATGGTAACGTTGGCGATTTTAATGATGAGCTACAGGTTATTCTAGATCGTATTAGCAGGTAGGGAAAATGGGGGTTTCTTGCTGGTGACTTTAATATCGACTTACTCAGTCATGTTTCTAGTAGTTTTAAGGACAATTTTGAGAATTTACTGTCTTCTCACTGTTTTTATCCCACGATTACATATCCTACTAGAGTTACAGATTCAACGGCAACACTTATTGACAATGTATTTACAAATCATCATAATTTGAAACTGAAATCTTCGATTTTTGAGACAGATATATCTGATCATTATCCTAAATTTGTGTTTACTGTGGTGAAACCAGTGTTGCAGTCCAGACAGGTGCAGATTATGATATATTTGAAAATGATACTAAAACTCCCAATTTGTTAAAGTTTAAGAATGAAATTGCATCTTATGACTGGGCTGAGGTTTATTCTGAACATGACCCAAACTCTGCTTTCACTACTTTTCACTCTTGCTTGATGGAATCCTTCAATAGAAATTGTCCTGTCCGAAAGGTTACTAAACGAAATACCTACGTAAGTCTCCCTGGATTACTAATGGTATTTTAAAGTCGATATCTATGAAGAGTAAATTTTTTTACAAGTATAGATCTAACCCCACAGAAGAAAATTCAACTGCCTATCGAAATTTCAGAAACACCTTGACAAAAATTATTAGGTATGCCAAATCAATGTATTACGTGGATTACTTTGATAAGAACCTTAGGAATAGTAGAAGAATCTGGAGTGGTATTAGGCAAATATTAACTAAAAGTGTAGGGAATCCAACTCAAAGCTATTTTTCGATTGACGGTGGTGTTACAAGTAATGCCTCAGACATTGCTGAACATTTTAATAGTTACTTCTCAGCTATTGCAACTGACCTAGCGAGCAAAATACAGCCAACAAATAAACCTTTCTCTGCTTATCTTACGAGTCATATACCACATACCTTTGCTTTTAATCCCGTAACGCATGAAGAAGTTCTCCTTGCAATTTGCAAACTGTCAAGTCACAAGTCTCCTGGTTATGATAACATTTCTAGTGAAACACTGAAACTTGTCTGCGGTGATATTGTAGCACCTCTTTCATACATAATTAACTTACCTTTTACCACAGGAATTTTTCCAGATGATCTTAAAATTGCCAAAATCGTTCCCATTTATAAGTCTGGAGATGCTACAGTAGCTGTCTTTCAAATTATCGTCCCGTGTCAATTTTATCTGCACTATCAAAACTCTTTGAAAGACTGGTGTATAATAGACTCTGGAATTTTCTTGATAAGTATAATATTATTTTTAGTGGGCAGTATGGTTTTCGAAAAAATCACTCAACTTATATGGCTTCACTTAAATTTGTGGATGATGTAGCAAATAATTTGGATAGTAAACTTAAAACAGTAGCTTTATTTATAGATCTATCTAAAGCGTTCGATACAATAGATCATGGCATATTACTTTATAAATTACATCATAATGGTATATGTGGTATAGCCCTAAGTTGGTTGAAAAGTTATCTCAAGGATCGTAAAAATTATGTTTCATTTAAGTTTAACAATTCTTCTCTAAAGGTGACTAATATAGGGGTACCTCAAGGTTCTATTCCAGGCCCACTTTTATTTTTAATCTATATCAATGATTTATGTAAGGCATCATCTGAACTCCAGTTTATCCTCTTTGCTGATGACACGACTGTTTACACTCATCATAAGAATGTGCACACTGCTCTTAAAATTGTCGCCAATGAATTTAAAAATGTTTGCCATTGGCTCGCTGCAAATAAGCTATCATTAAATGTTGGAAAGACTAAGCTTATAGTTTTTAGTAATATAAGAGGCCCTACTCAATGTTATACCCTATCATACAATGATGTTAATATACACAGTGTAAACAGTACAAATTTTCTTGGGGTTACAATAGACAATCAATTAACTTGGCGAGATCACATACGGGAAGTTAGCAAAAAGGTATCTAAGATAATTGGAGTAATCAGTAAAGTAAGACACTATGTACCCAGTGAGACACTAAAGATTATTTATAATGCTTTAATACTCCCACATTTGAATTATAGTTTACTTTTATGGGGATCTACAGCGAGTTCCTACCTTGATCATTTATTCGCACTCCAGAAACGTGCTATTCGTCTTATTTCAAATGCTGCATTCTACGCCCATACACAGCCACTTTTTCATTATCATAGATTGTTAACTCTGAAGGACCTTTATAACTATCAGCTTGGTATTTTTTTGTACAAACACTTCCACCAGTCCCTGCCTATCGACCTCAGTCATTTCTTTCAAACAAATAGCCACTTTCATTGTTATTCTACTAGGATGAAAGATAGTTTATCCCAACCCCTCACCAGAACTCAACTTGCCCATTCCCAAGTAAGAAGCTCAGGAGTTTCCCTATGGAACTCCTTGAGCAATAACATTAGAAATGCTGCCAGTTTAAGTACTTTCAAAATTCAACTGAAATCTCTGTTTTTGGATAACACTTTATAAGCTTCTTTCTTCTTTTTTTCTTTCCTTTTTGTATTATTATTATTATCATTTTTGTTTTCTCTTTTTGTAAGCCTAATCCTAAGTTTTGTGTAACTTCTCTTCATATTTCTGTACTTTTAGGGGCCAGACTAGAAAAGTCTCTCAACTTACTTCTGGTCCCTCTCCCTTCTCATCCCTTCATGTACTATTAGTACTGACAACATTCTTTAATATCGTTCTGTATATGTGTTATTAAATTGTATCATTTTGATTGTACATATCTTTTGTAATTATGAGAAGGAAGAAATAAACTGAACTGAACTGAACTGAACTGAACTTACCGTGTTTATTGCCCATATTGAGTAAATGATCCCTATTGTTTTTGGTAGAGGTCAAAGGTCATTTGGGGTAACCAGAGGTCAAACGGTCAAAACCTTGTAAACACTGTATATCAAGAAGGGTAACTGTGAGGGATCTCATACTTAGCTTGTTAATTGCCCATATTGAGTAGATGATTCCTCTTGTTCTTGGTGGAGGTCAAAGGTCATTTTGGGTCATCAGAGATCAAAATGTCAAAACCTTGTAAACATGATATCTCCAGAAGAATAAATGTGAGGGATCTCATACTTATTGTGTGGATTGTCCATATTAAGTAGATGATCCCTATTGTTTTTGGTGGAGGTCAAAGGTCATTTGGGGTCACCAGTGGTCAAAAGGTCAATACCTTGTAAACATGATATTTCAAGAAGGGTAACTGTGAGGGATATCATACTTATCATGTGGATTGCCCATATTGAGTAGATGATCCCTAGTATTTTCGGTGGAGGTCAAAGGTCATTTGGGATCACCAGAGGTCAAAAGATCAAAAACCTTGTACACATGATATCTCAAGAAGGGTAACTGTGAGGGATGACATACTTACCTTGTGTATTGACCATATTGAGTAGATGATTATTTTTTCATACAGATCAAAGGTTATTTGAGGTCACAAAAGGTCAAAACCTAGTAAACATGATACTTTAAGGAGGGTGACTATGAGGGATCTCATTTAAGCCAGTGGATTGTTTATATTTAGCATGTAGGTCATTTTGGGTCGCAAGATTTCAAAAGCTTTTGACCTTATTAAAATGATATTTCAAACAGGACAACTATGAGGGATCACATGCTTGTCATGTGGGTGATTCATGTTTGTTACAATATATCCATATGGCAAGGAATCACTAAGCCTTTTGGCTTTCTGGTTGAAAAATAATTGTAAGGCAAGGGCTGCTTGCCCTGCAGGCTATATTATTCAGTATTGCACTTGCCGGGGTATTTTTTGCTGGCCCCAGGTTAGCAGGCAAGGGATTTGTCGAAGCCTGCTTTTAGCCCCTCTCCAGTTTCATTTAAAAAGTGTATTTTGGGCCTTTCATGTAAAGCCCCATGTCCAATTTTGCTGTGAAATCACTGTAATGTTGTCTTTGTGACACCTATTTAATTTAAGAATACTGAAAACTGCAAACCTACCTCATGTACTGCACATTGTCATGCCATTTTGATGACTAATGAGAGTGGCCTATTGCTGTGTATATATGTTTTACATTAATAACCCACTCCTATCATTACTTACAGTAGCTGTAATGTGTACTATAAGGGAGCCCTAGTATAAGGGTTGTTACTATATAACGATATCAGCCAAAAATATCAAAATACGATTTTGCCTTCGATATCGTTAATGAAAATGCCCAAATGATATCGTGAAAATCCATGCATGCAACATCCTCACAAACTTGATGAGCAGCCTAAAAATGTTTGTCATGTAGTTCTTTTACTTTATTACTCACAAAAACTGAGTGAAAGAAAGAAGATTTAGTTGATAAACCTGCAAGATCATACTGCAAATTGTGTGACCCACAGAAAAACATGTAAAAAGCCTATAATACATGCACAATGGCTGCATTGAATGTAATAAAATGTCAACTACAGTGTGAACTGTGCATCATGTACCTTTTAAAGGAAGGCCCTGCGGATGTACAAAAAACAGCTGTACAGTAGACTACATTGTTGGCAATTCTTTCCAACAATGTTGAAAACTTTCTATGAAGTAAAAGTCAGCAGCCTGTGCGGCAGCCCGCACAGCGGCTATGGATACAGGGTTTCGCGTTTAAAGCAATGAAATGAACACAAACCTCCACAGTCAACATGTGCTCTACATCTGAGGGTATTCTCTTTCACGGCCTATTTGCAAGTTGGGGATTTTTGTGGTGATAAATTTGCTGGCGATAGCTCTGGAGCTCAGGCATACCTCTTATGTACCGTTGTTAACTGAACCGAAGTGAGTATTGACTTACCTTGTGCCATTTTGTATGGAAAGGAAGCCATTACGATAGAGCTGTGCTGTGCAATAAGCATAATGGAAATGACGAAATTTGCGTTCAATGTTTTGCGAGGGCAACCATGTGATGGACTGTGTGTGTTGTTGCTTGTTTGTGGTTCTGAATGCCCACAAGGCTTACACATCGTGGCAAAAAGGGAACATTCTGAATCATACATCACCATTTTACATCTAAGTCACCTGAAATGAACAAAATTTCTCAAAGGGGAGGAGTGTCCCCATAACCTTAGACCTTAAAATGGTGCTGTTTTGGTCAAATTTCCAACTGATTAAATGTTAAAAGATACGCATAATTCAGTGAATCTTTATTTTTGGTTGGGTATAAAACAAGGGTATGTTATCAATGTTATCTTTCCCTAGGAAGAAAAAAGGGCCAGCTGCAGGTACAACCCATGATAGGTAGGCATAGGTAGGCACAATTTACATGATTGTGGGGGATTTGAGGTGGGCCAATATAATCTGTTGAACCCCCAATCACTAACTCCTGGCGGCCCCAATGCACTATTTCATTCATTACAATATCCTATAGGCCAGCACAGTGAGAATCGAAGACAAGTGAGCTGACCCCTAAAATGACCAATTCTGGCTAAGATAACCACTACATGACCTTTTCCCTCAAATTGCGGAACAACCCAAATGTACCATTGTTTAATGATGATACTGACCACATGTTTTGATCATCAGTCTGTATTCAAAGAAACATTTTGTCCTCTTGATCCCAGAATGACCCTTTTATGCCAAAGTAACCCCTAGTTGACCTTTCATATTAATACACAAGTAACTTTGCCCCAGTTAAAATCCCTTTGAATGAAATGTGGCATGTTCAAAAGGGGCTTGGGAATTGCCATTTCCTGGGAACTATAGCAATTATTTTTGTCCAAAATTTCCTGATGCTCTGCGCCAACTAATAGTGGCACTCCACTTAAACAGTCTCCAAGGGCAGCTCACTGCAAGTTGCCGCGGCTGCGTAAAACTCCCAGTGTGCCCCTGGTTTTGCCCGATTTTTTCATATCGGGTTTTAAACTGTTTGCAATTTAATACATGACTTGTCTTCACTAGAAAATTTTTTACACCTAGTATATATGTTAAAAATCACCCAATGCAAAGCATGCTGTATAAAACAACAGGGAATATATAAATGCGTCAGCTTTTTTCTGTGCGCTTTTGTTTTGGTAAAAAGAAGTTTTTTTTTTATAAAATTTGAACATTGTCGCGAGGAACTGAACTCTGTTTGCTACCATGTACACTTTTAATACAAAGTAATTTGATAGTAGTTCATACACATTTGGACCCATCCAGCTCTGTTCAAATTCTGATGCTGATCGCCTGATCACACAACCTGTGACCTATTTAGCGTCATGCTAGTCCCAGTTGCAAAACTTACTGCAGACTGTTTTTCATTTGAGAAGATAAACAGAACAATATAATATAACGGTAGCAATGGGGCAATTTTTTATGACCATTGCTAAGGCAGTCTTTGTCACAAATGACATCGCCTTTGGGCCCGGGGATGTACAGCAGTTTTTGACATGGTGCCTCTGTAAACACAAATGGGATCATGCGATATCGTTTGGGTATTGAAGGAAAACTTTTTGCGATATGGATAACAGAAATTTCATATTGCAACAACCCTACCTAGTATTACAACTCCTACTTTAGTAAGTATACAGAGCCTTCTTGCCACTAACTCACCATGCGATGTTACAACATTACAGAACAGTTGGCATCAAGTTAATGTATACAGTTAGTTTGTGATATAGAATTGGTATAATGCAACCTAACTTCTTTAAAACTTGAACAAAATTCATAACTGTGAGTTAAAGAATAAAGCCAGACATTTCTCTTCTTTATGCAAAGTAGGCTTCATCAGTTCATCCTGTTATCTAAGTCTGGGTTAACTTATTGGTAGCTGTGGACTAGATCTTTCGTCCTTGTATGTAATCATTCTAATGTCAAGTTAAATGAATAATCCAAAAGAACAAGGCAATTTTGGCAATTTTGTTTAGTACAACAAAA
Source organism: Holothuria leucospilota (assembly GCA_029531755.1). Lineage (NCBI taxonomy): Eukaryota > Metazoa > Echinodermata > Holothuroidea > Aspidochirotida > Holothuriidae > Holothuria > Holothuria leucospilota. The sequence continues at coordinate 7,274 of JAIZAY010001260.1, read as the reverse complement.
ATTGAGAGGGAAGTTCAAGACACACTTTGTTTCAAACTACTTTATTCACTGTATTTAGAACAACTTAGAATGGGAACAACACCATCTCACAGCTTAAATGAGTAGGCCTACTTTACAAAGTGCTATTTATTATGTCAAACAGCTTGCCCTGCCTTCACATGGGAAAACATGCATGTCATAACATGTTGAATGTATTTGTCATTTAGATGTGCTGCCTGGATCACAAACGAGCAGGTAAATCTTCATGATCATGCATTACTTATAATCATATTTGCATCTTTAATGACCCAATATCTAGGCAATTTTAATCAAAGGCGCAGCACAATATTACTCCTGCTCAATGATAAATCGTTCTGGAGACAAGCCCTTCAGTGCAGTGCGGCAGCAGCTTCAACAGCGCACCCAATGACAATTTGCCTCACAGATACCCATTTAACCCTTGGGGGAGTCAACAATTGAGATAAAGCATCTTGCTGAAGGACATAACATAATGACCCAGGCAGGAACTAAACCTGCAATCCTTAGATCATAAGTCCAACACCATATAAACCAGTAGCAGGCTTCAAAGTGATCCTATATTTCCTATAATTTCCTATAAATTTAAAAAAATCCTATATTTCCTATATTTGTATGATTTTAGGCTTGTTTTCCTATTTTCTCCTATATTTTTCTGATCTTGTCAAAAAAAAAAAGAAGAAAAAAACGTTTTCCTTTTATATGGTGTTTTGGGGTGAAAATTTCAGATGGATCTTTTTCCAAGATAGCTTTGTAGACTCAGAATGCCTTATACTCAGAGTGGCTAAACTCAAACAGGTAGCAGGGTAGAGATGCCAAATATCTTAATTAGATGCAAGTACACAATGGCCAATTACAGGATTCAGAAGTATTCTCATATTAAACAACATTGGGCACTAATGTACACTTATTTCATCACCCATAAATATTCCACTCTCACACCTGTGATTTTCAGTACTCTATCATTTCATCTCTTTGAAGGAATTTTAGTGGTATATTGTAAGGGGTGGATTAGAGCCTTTTGCCTGGCATCCCTTGTACTGATGCAGTCTCCCACATTTTAAAACCCTTACCTATGCTTTGTATGCTCAGATAGCTGGTCTGCGATATAAGTGATTCTTTCATTCAAAATATTGTAGTACAGTGGCTTGAAATACCAATATTTTCCCTGTCATCTGCCATCTTTCCTCAAACCTTGTTAACCATTAGATCAGTTGGTTGTCCAAAGTGTTGTACAATTAAAATTTTCCCCTAAAGAATAAGAACTTAGTGCTTTGAGAAAATTAAGAATTTCACTGTAATGTTTACAAGTTTAGAATGTGCAGATCTCTAAGGAGGTTTTACCTAAACTCCACTAGAAGCTCTGTGGTAGGTCTCTGGATGCCACATCAATTTGTCCAACAGACCAAAGTGGAAAATCTAATCTATGTATTTGTCTGGTGCTGCAGTGCCCATCATTGGTGACAAGTAGGGGCACTTGCCAAGTTGCCATTTCCCTAATTTTGTCATGTAATTTCCTCAATTGAGATTTTAGGTGTTAAGTATGTTAATGCACAGAAAGTTTTGCACACTGTAGGCATCTTGACATATGTGGACTACACTGTTCTGTCAAGTTGTACAGATTCAAAGTTAGCAGTGGTATTTTTAGGTCGAGGGACCATTGGGCCATGCCCACTTTCCCTCCCTAATGCTGATTTTGTTCTTTTAATTTAGTAACCTAAAATCTGATTTTGAAAATAAATTTTACTTCAAAAAGATAACATATTTAGCACCAGATTGCATGTAAGTACACCCAATCATTCAAAAAATTTTCGAAGGGGAGGGGGCACCCCCTTCCCTTACACCCCTTAACATGTTGGTAATTACAGAATAAACTGCATGGCCCCCATGAGAAAGTTCTGGCTATGCAACTGGGAAAGTGAGTTGGAAGGTATTCATAGCAACCATACAGTTGTCATAGGCCTGTGATCTTGGTCTGACTATCATCACCCATGTGTCACACTTTATATCAGGATTGACTAGCAATACAGTAGTTTATAGCAAAATGTTGTATTGAGAGACCATTTTTGGTTTCGATGATAAGAGAAACCTATGCATTCATGATGGCGTGTGTGTATGTATGTGTGTATGTGAGTGTGTGTGTGTGTGTGTATGGGTGTGTGTGTGTGTGTATGTGTGTTTGTGACACTTTGCTCGCTAACACGATATCTCAAGAAGGGAAACTCTGACAGTTCTCAAACTTGGTACATAGATGCCCCATATTGAGAAGAAGAACCCTATTGTTTTTGGTGGGGGTCAAAGGTCACCTGGGGTCACCGGGGGTCAAACTCTGAAAACCTTGTTAACACAATATCTTGAGGTAGGAAGCTTGGATGAATTTCATATTTTGTATGTAGATGCGTTATGGTATGAGGAAGAACCCTATCATTTTTGGTGGAGGTGAAAGGTCATCTGGGGTCACCGGGGGTCAAACCCTGAAAACTTCGTTAACACGATATCTCAAGAAGGGAAACTGTGACAGTCCTCAAACTTGGTACATAGATGTCCCATATTAAGAGGAAGAACCCTATTGTTTTTGGTGGGGGTCAAAGGTCACCTGGGGTCACCAGGGGTCAAACTCTGAAAACCTTGTTAACACAATATCTTGAGGTAAGAAGCTTGGATGAATTTGATACTTTGTATGTAGATGCATTATGGTATGAGGAAGAATCCTATTATTTTTGGTGGAGGTGAAAGGTCATCTGGGGTCACTGGGGGTCAAACCCTGAAAACTTCTTTAACACGATATCTCAAGAAGGGAAACTGTGACAGTTCTCAAACTTGGTACATAGATGCCCCATACTAAGAGGATGAAACCTATTGTTTTTGGTGGGGATCGAAGGTCACCTGGGGTCACCGGGGGTCAAACTTTGAAAACCTTGTTAACACAATATCTCGAGGTAGGAAGCCTGGATGAATTTCATACTTTGTATATAGATGCGTTTTGGTAAGAGGAAGAACCGTATCATTTTTGATGGAGGTGAAAGGTCATCTGGGGTCACCGGGGGTCAAACCCTGAAAATCTTGTTAACACAATAACTTTAGTTACAAAGCTTGGATGAATTTCATACTTTGTATGTAGATGCATTATGGTAAGAGGAAGAAGCCTATCATTTTTGGTGGAAGTCAAAGGTCATTTGAGGTCACCAGGGGTCAAACCCTGAAAACCTTGTTAACCTGATATCTCCAGGTAGGAAGCTTGGATAAATTTCATACTTTGTATGTAGATGCGTTATAGTAAGAGGAAGAATCCTATCATTTTTGGTGGAGGTCAAAGGTTATTTGAGGTCACCAGGGGTCAAAACCTGAAAATCTTGTTAACACAGTAACTTGAGTTACAAAGCTTGGATGAATTTCATACTTTGTATGTAGATGCATTATGGTAAGAGGAAGAAGCCTATCATTTTTGGTGGAAGTCAAAGGTCATTTGAGGTCACCAGGGGTCAAACCCTGAAAACCTTGTTAACCTGATATCTCCAGGTAGGAAGCTTGGATAAATTTCATACTTTGTATGTAGATGCGTTATAGTAAGAGGAAGAATCCTATCATTTTTGGTGGAGGTCAAAGTTCATTTGGGGTCACTGGGGATTAAACTCTAAAAATCTTGTTAACACAATATCTCCAGGTAGGAAGCTTGGATAGATTCCATACTTAGTATGTAGATGCGTTATAGTGAGAAGATGAATCCTATTGTTTTTGGTGGAGGTCAGAGGTCATCTGGGGTCACCAGAGATCAATGTCTGAAAACCTTTTCAAGATGATATCTCCAGGTAGGAAGCTTGAATAGATTTCATACGTGGTAAATTGATGTGTTATAGTGAGAAGATGTAGGCCCTTCCCCATTGTTTTTGGTGGAGTTTAAAGGTCATCTAGGGTCACCAGAGGTAAAAAAAGCAAAATTTCCCAAGAATATCACATGGGTTCACCAGAGGTCAAAGAGCAAAATATCCCAAGAATTCCCAAGATCGTCATCTGGGGTCATCAGAGGTCAAAACGCAAATTTCCCCAGAATTCCCAAGACTAAATAGTAATACAAAACTGTATTTTTCCAACATGTTAAGATAGTATTTGACCATTGACTGAAAGGTATGGGACATCTTGGCTTTATTTGGAATAGAACATACAGTATATCATCGAAACCTCAATGCATTTTTGCATTCTGGTCTGTTAATTATTTAAGCAGCAAAGAATTAAAAAATTTCCTCACCTCCACCCCATTATTATTGGAGTTGAGGTGAATTCTGTCTGTGTACTTTAGGACATAAGCAACAGTTTATTGTCCACATTAACCAGGCTACCCATCCATTCAAAGCACCATCATGGTCACATTCTGTGTTCTCACCTTCTGATATTGCAAATTTTTGTGCCTTTTTGGTATGCACAAATAATTAGATTTATGGATACTTTACTCCAGGGTCAAAATATGCAAATACACCACCTTCAGGGGATTTAGTCTTTCCCTTCCACCAAAATGTTTAGGTGGTTTTCTTAATTCCATGTTGATGGTACTGTAGAACCACACTTTTCTGCCACATAGCCCACACTTGTGATACTGTTTTAAATCACATTTGTATCATTTAAATAGTATAGTTCATTAGTTTCCTAAGGTAACATGTTTTCTTCATCCTCAACTTTGAGGAATTTTGAAGATAATTAGAACTGCTAGTGTATGACATTCCTATATTTACTCTATATTTTCCTGGAAAATTCCTATAAAACCCTATATATTCATCAGTATCCTTCCTATAAAACCTCCTGTATATCTGTAATGGACCACTTTGAAGCCTGCAGTAGGCCACCATGCTCTCTAGATCACCCTAAATACTGGGTGTGAGTGGTGGAGTCATCTTCATAACCTGTTTGTGAATGTCTGTCTACAGCATGGGATCATGTGCATTTCCAAACTTTTTCTTACTTTCATAAATTGGATGCTTGTGCACAGTTTGATGATATGCAGATTATCTTGATCACTTTGTTTTTGTTCAATGTATTGAGATTGTGATCTTGGTGATGAGAACCTGCAGAAGGACACTGCGTCTCTTGAGGTCAAAATGGTGTCTTTGTTATTCCATATGAATGGAACCTTTTCACACATGTCAAGCTGTTGTCAAGGTATTCTTTATGATGCCAGTGGTACACACTTTTCCTCAAATGTTTTTCATGGAGTTGTGAGATAAGCAGAGATTATGTAATAAAAAATTTTGATCAAATTGACTGAAAGCTATAGAGGTAGGCTATTGGCACAAAACTACAACATGTTTAACAAAGGATAAGTCATATACATTGCATATTTTATTGTATATTAAATAATAAAAAGTACTTGAAAAGTACTCAGAAAGTACTTGGGAAAATAGTACTTGAATTGGTACTCGCATTAAATAACACTGCACCTCTGCCCTGGCACTCAGCACTCAGGTTCAAAACGGCTGTACTCAGACCCTACTATGTGTGCCGTAGCTATGCCGCTGGCCATGTCTTTTTTGCATGTTCAAAGATGAAACAAAACAACAAGGAATAACTCTTGTGTTACAACTTTTCTTGTATTACAACTTTTCTTGTGTTACAACTTTTCCAGTATTCAAAAAGATGCAGAAAAGGCATAATGCAGAGAACAGTGAGGTGTCAGCGTGGTTTACTTGTTGTTGATGACTCTTTCTGTGAAGCAATGACAAAGCCAATTGATGAACAGACATGTACAGTATGTCCCTGAATTGTTCCCCCAGTAAGTGTATGTGGGCACAAAATTGTACTGAACTCTTTACAGTGGGGGAGGGGCTGAGCTCTTGGGCCCAAAATTTCAAGTTTTACTAGCCTTATAGCCTTATATAGAGAGTCCAAAATTTCAATTTTGTAACTACAAATTAGCCTTTGAGACGGAGATTGTATATTCTGCCCAAATGGGGATTGCAATCCCAACTTTCCACTGTACGCCTGTGTGCAGGCACAACCATGATGTTTTGTCATGGAAAGTAAAGTGTGTCCTTTGCTTAGCATTTAGCATGTACAGGTTCAATAGATGTTACTGAGGTGTGTGTTTGTTGTGTGTGTGTTTGTGATACTGAACTTGCTAACACTCTGTCACAACAAAGGAAACTCAGATTGGTTTCATAGTTGGTCCTTGGCTGCACCATATTAAGAATTAAAACCCTATTGCTTTTTAGGCAGGTCAAAGGTCATTAGAGGTCAAACACTGAATACCACCATATTTCTAGAAGCGAAACTCAGATCTCATTCATGAGTGAATCCTATTGAATAAAAGAACCTTACTTTTTTGGGAAGGCCAGAGGTCACCAGAGGCAAAGCATTGAAAACTTTGTTAACACAGGTCACACGAGGTCATCATGCAGAGCTCAAACACTGACCTTGTTAGCATGGTTTCTTGAGAGTGGAAACAATATTTCAAGAAGGGAACCTTCAGTAATTGTCATGCTTATTTTGTGGAACCCCATAATCCTTTTGATCTTGGTGAAGGTTAAAGGTCAATTGAGGTCAAACTTTTAAAACCTTGTAAACTGAATATCTCAAGAGGGGAAATATTGATGAACATTAGGCAGAATCTTCCTATGCTGAAAATGGTGAACAGTTGTTGTCACTCCCAATTAGGTATTATCAATCATGCATAGGTAAAGTGCTCTAAAGATATCAGAATTGACATTTAATCGCTTATCTCAGAGCTGGCAGGAGGGCCATCTAAACTTAATGACCATGAGTAATTTGACACCTTTTTTTGCCAGGAATACTTTCAGACCACATTCACACTAGGGAGCATGAGCATGAGCAGGGGATCATATCCTGTGCTTGAGATCAAGGGTTTTACTTTCATACTCGATTCCATGGAGTGAATCAGACCTCCAGAAAGTGTTTGACAAACAAGAACTTATTTTGATAAGACTCAGATGATACACTGCTCATAACATGTGTATACACCCTCAGATCTACATCTCCCCTCCTTACTTCACCATTTGCTTGTAATTTAAAAATTAGGGATTGCTATAATGCTATATCACTACAACAATCTGTGCACAACACAGAAGTTCCTTCTATGAAATGGTGCTCTTGTAAAGTTATGGAGTAAAGAAAACCTCGTTGAGTTTTCTGTGATAGAGACATAGAAGTTTGCTTCCTTTCAGCAAGGCCATTTGGGCCAGGAACTAAGGGGAAACTTCCTTCCTTCTAATAATTTTCAGTTTGAAGTTTTTCTTAAAAAAAATTTATTTTGG
>JAIZAY010000633.1:0-35774 GCA_029531755.1 Holothuria leucospilota | reverse complement strand
ATCATCTAACTTCGTAAAGTAATTTTGCCACCTTTACACTGGCTGGCTAATGTTAAAAGTTCTGCAGTGTAGACTGTGCAGACTACACTACACTAACTATTGAAATCACCCTTCGCTACGCTAACATTCATCAGTTACGAATTTTTATCGTACCCTTTTACGGCTTTCTTTTCAGCCCACACGATCACAAAAGCTCGATGTGATAAGCTTTTCTCGAATGTTATCGTATATACATAGAAAGTACGAAATAAAGGCATTTTACTTAATTTACTCACCATTGTTCTCGTTTCTACGATTAGCCAACTTGCCTCAAACTGTTTCGAAAGACGAGCGATGAAACTTTTCATGAAGGTCAAAGGTTAAATCAGGCTCGTTCATTGTCAATAAAGATAGGAACTTTTAATAAATTTTAATTAAATCGTTCCTAAGTTAGGAAGATTATTTCTTCCTGAGATAGGAATTATCCTATCTGAATCGTTCCTATCTCAGTTAGGAACATTTATTTAGGAATGTTCCTAAGTAATCTTTATGAAATAGAGCCCTGATCTGTCTCTGGAGATCAACTTTGTAGTGTCAAAGCTCTTGCACTCAAAATCAAATCTCAAGATTTTGATCCACCCATTGGGTACGTAGATCATAGCTTTAGCAGGGAATCAAAAACCTGTGTGTGAAAGCTTGGTGAATCGCGGTGACCTGAGATCAAGATGACGTATGACACAAAAGTCCTTTCTATTATGCTGAAATGCACAAACATCGCAGCCCAGGTAGCTGCAAATTTACTGTACTGCATGTACACAGTATAATACTATAACAGCTTACACTGTGCTAGCCAGCATCGCATAGTCTACACTATAATTCACACAAAGCAAATCAACTGTTCCACTTACAAGTACTCTACTATTTGTATCACAATTTGTTGTGACAAAGTTTACATAATTTTGTCATTTTTGCTTTAATACTACCATATTTGGCACCTTTCACAATGTGAACTTGGTAACTAGCCAAGATAACGAAGTCATACTCTTCAAGGGCAATGCAAAACATTTTGTCACCTTATTTTTAGTTCTTGATGTATTCGTAGACAGTGCCAGAAACTCAACAGACCCGTAGGAAGGCTTCCAAGATTGAGGAAAAGGGGGAGGGTGTTGAAGATCTTCAACTCATGGATTTTGTCATTTTCTTAACTAATATTTTGTCATTCTCACAGAAACTAAATAATTTTTTAAGAAAAACTTCAAACTGAAAATTATTAGAAGGAAGGAAGTTTCCCCTTAGTTCCTGGCCCAAATGGCCTTGCTGAAAGGAAGCAAACTTCTATGTCTCTATCACAGAAAACTCAACGAGGTTTTCTTTACTCCATAACTTTACAAGAGCACCATTTCATAGAAGGAACTTCTGTGTTGTGCACAGATTGTTGTAGTGATATAGCATTATAGCAATCCCTAATTTTTCAATTACAAGCATTTGGTGAAGTAAGGGGGGGAGATGTAGATCTGAGGGTGTATACACATGTTATGAGCAGTGTATCATCTGAGTCTTATCAAAATAAGTTCCTGTTTGTCAAACACTTTCTGGAGGTCTGATTCACTCCATGGAATCGAGTATGAAAGTAAAACCCTTGATCTCAAGCACAGGATATGATCCCCTGCTCATGCTCATGCTCCCTAGTGCGAATGTGGTCTGAAAGTATTCCTGGCAAAAAAAGGTGTCAAATTACTCATGGTCATTAAGTTTAGATGGCCTTTCTGCCAGCTCTGAGATAAGCGATTAAATGTCAATTCTGATATATCTTTAGAGCACTTTACCCATGCATGATTGATAATACCTAATTGGAAGTGACAACAACTGTTCACCATTTTCAGCATAGGAAGATTCTGCCTAATGTTCATCAATATTTCCCCTCTTGAGATATTAAGTTTACAAGGTTTTAAAAGTTTGACCTCAATTGACCTTTAACCTTCACCAACATCAAAAGGATTATGGGGTTCCACAAACTAAGCATGACAATTACTGAAGGTTCCCTTCTTGAAATATTGTTTCCACTCTCAAGAAACCATGCTAACAAGGTCAGTGTTTGAGCTCTGCATGATGACCTCGTGTGACCTGTGTTAACAAAGTTTTCAATGCTTTGCCTCTGGTGACCTCTGGCCTTCCCAAAAAAGTAAGGTTCTTTTATTCAATAGGATTCACTCATGAATGAGATCTGAGTTTCGCTTCTAGAAATATGGTGGTATTCAGTGTTTGACCTCTAATGACCTTTGACCTGCCTAAAAAGCAATAGGGTTCTAATTCTTAATATGGTGCAGCCAAGGACCAACTATGAAACCAATCTGAGTTTCCTTTGTTGTGACAGAGTGTTAGCAAGTTCAGTATCACAAACACACACACAACAAACACACATCTCAGAAACATCTATTGAACCTGTACATGCTAAATGCTAAGCAAAGGACACACTTTACTTTCCATGACAAAACATCATGGTTGTGCCTGCACACAGGTGTACAGTGGAAAGTTGGGATTGCAATCCCCATTTGGGCAGAATATACAATCTCTGTCTCAAAGGCTAATTTGTAGTTACAAAATTGAAATTTTGGACTCTCTATATAAGGCTATAAGGCTAGTAAAACTTGAAATTTTGGGCCCAAGAGCTCAGCCCCTCCCCCACTGTGAAGAGTTCAGTACAATTTTGTGCCCACATACACTTTATACTGGGGGAAGAATTCAGGGACATACATGTCTGTTCATCAATTGGCTTTGTCATTGCTTCACAGAAAGAGTCATCAACAACAAGTAAACCACGCTGACACCTCACTGTTCTCTGCATTATGCCTTTTCTGCATCTTTTTGAATACTGGAAATGAAAGAAAAGTTGTAACACAAGAGTTATTCCTTCTTGTTTTGTTTCATCTTTGAACATGCAAAAAAGACATGGCTGATAATTATGCAAACATCCAGTAATAAGTTTCCTTTACAGATTCACTTAAGTCTAGACTGACCATAATCTTCTTTCTTTAGTTTCACTTCTGTTTTACCAAAGACATAATTATCACTTCACATTTTGATTAAAGGGCAAGTAATCTCAGCTGCCCATACAATGAAAATTCTTCCAACTAAGTTTACATCCAGTTCTTCTTTTGTTTCAAAACAAAAACATAAAAAATGTGTTCTAGAGCACTTCCCAAACAAACTTCAGTAGCCTGTACTGAATTTAAATTGCTTAGGGCCATATCCAGGCACTACTGTATGTGTGCTGACCTGCACAAAACCAAGTCATCATAAATTGACCAATCAGAGTGAAGCTATTGTCTAAAATAATGTCAATCAAAATACTGCTGTGAACAGAGATATCAGGGGGTTCCGAAATATTTCTGGGTGCTGAAATGTCAGCCCTGGAGAAGGATTGCATGTTAGTTGATTGTGTTGAATCCTAAGGTAGGGATTTGTGTCAAATGCCCTTTGCAGAAGAAAACCAGCAAATAAAAATTATCATGGCCATTATATTGAACTATAGCAATTCCCTTTACTATCCATACCCAAAATGCTTGAATTGTTGATGCAGAGTGCTGCATGGAATTATTGAGTAACATACATTAATTCTGACCTCTGATATGATTTTGGGAAAGAAGTCATCTGACTGGAGAGGGGTAAAGTTCCATGCAAAATATCAGTGAGTAAGCTGAAGTTGGGGGAGGAGCAGGGGGTGGGGAGGGAAAGCACCAGGGGAGGGAGAGCATAAGGGGAGGAAAGAGCACTAGGAAGGGGGATTACATATACATGATAAAAGGGAAAGCTTGATGTCATTTGACACACTTTCCACCATCTCTATCTCACCAAGTGAGTGCAGAACTTCTTTTACACTAAACCGAGTCTGCCTGGTAACTATGTCATTCCTCTAGGAACAAGTGGCAGATAGTTATTATACCACTTGAAATATATTTCTACATCACAAAAAGGATTTACTTTGTAAAACCTTTTGAGCCACTTACAAAATGTCTAAAAAGATCAGAACAAACTTCATATCTGCAGCCAATGGTAAGGATTGGGTCTCAATTTCTTTTATCGATGTCAAAACCAGTGTTTTAGTCATGTACTTTTATTCAAGTACCAATTAAGTACTTTTTTACTACCCTGAGTCACGCATAGTAGGGTCTGAGTACAGCCTTTTTGAACCTGAGTGCTGAGTACCAGGGCCCAGGTGCAGTGTTATTTAATGCGAGTGCCAATACAAGTACTATTTTTCACAAGTACTTTCTGAGTACTTTTCAAGTACTTTTTATTATTTAATATATAATAAAATATTCAATGTATATGACTTATCCTTTGTTAAACATGTTGTAGTTTTGTGCCAATAGCCTACCTCTATAGCTTTCAGTCAATTTGATCAAAATTTTTTATTACATAATCTCTGCTTATCTCATAACTCCATAAAAAACATTTGAGAAAAAGCGTGTACCACTGGCATCATAAAGAATACCTTGACAACAGCTTGACATGTGTGAAAAGGTTCCATTCATATGGAATAACAAAGACACCATTTTGACCTCAAGAGACACAGTGTCCTTCTGCAGGTTCTCGTCAGCAAGATCACAATCTCAATACATTGAACAAAAACGAAGTGATCAAGATAATCTGCATATCATCAAACTGTGCACAAACGTCCAATTTATGAAAGTAAGAAAAAGTTTGGAAATGCACATGATCCCATGCTGTAGACAGACATTCACAAACAAACAGGTTATGAAGATGACTCCACCACTCACACCCCCCAGTATTTAGGGTGATCTAGAGAGCATGGTGGCCTACTGCAGGCTTCAAAGTGGTCCATTACAGAAATACAGGAGGTTTTATAGGAAGGATACTGATGAATATATAGGGTTTTATAGAATTTTCCAGGAAAATATAGAGTAAATATAGGAATGTCATACACTAGCAGTTCTAATTATCTTCAAAATTCCTCAAAGTTGAGGATGAAGAAAACATGTTACCTTAGGAAACTAATGAACTATACTATTTAAATGATACAAATGTGATTTAAAACAGTATCACAAGTGTGGGCTATGTGGCAGAAAAGTGTGGTTCTACAGTACCATCAACATGGAATTAAGAAAACCACCTAAATATTTTGGTGGAAGGGAAAGACTAAATCCCCTGAAGGTGGTGTATTTGCATATTTTGACCCTGGAGTAAAGTATCCATAAATCTAATTATTTGTGCATACCAAAAAGGCACAAAAATTTGCAATATCAGAAGGTGAGAACACAGAATGTGACCATGATGGTGCTTTGAATGGATGGGTAGCCTGGATAATGTGGACAATAAACTGTTGCTTATGTCCTAAAGTACACAGACAGAATTCACCTCAACTCCAATAATAATGGGGTGGAGGTGAGGAAATTTTTTAATTCTTTGCTGCTTAAATAATTAACAGAAAATGGTCTCTCAATACAACATTTTGCTATAAACTACTGTATTGCTAGTCAATCCTGATATAAAGTGTGACACATGGGTGATGATAGTCAGACCAAGATCACAGGCCTATGACAACTGTATGGTTGCTATGAATACCTTCCAACTCACTTTCCCAGTTGCATAGCCAGAACTTTCTCATGGGGGCCATGCAGTTTATTCTGTAATTACCAACATGTTAAGGGGTCTAAGGGAAGGGGGTGCCCCCTCCCCTTCGAAAATTTTTTGAATGATTGGGTGTACTTACATGCAATCTGGTGCTAAATATGTTATCTTTTTGAAGTAAAATTTATTTTCAAAATCAGATTTTAGGTTACTAAATTAAAAGAACAAAATCAGCATTAGGGAGGGAAAGTGGGCATGGCCCAATGGTCCCTCGACCTACAAATACCACTGCTAACTTTGAATCTGTACAACTTGACAGAACAGTGTAGTCCACATATGTCAAGATGCCTACAGTGTGCAAAACTTTCTGTGCATTAACATACTTTTAACACCTAAAATCTCAATTGAGGAAATTACATGACAAAATTAGGGAAAGGGCAACTTGGCAAGTGCCCCTACTTGTCACCAATGATGGGCACCAGACAAATACATAGATTAGATTTTCCACTTTGGTCTGTTGGACAAATTGATGTGGCATCCAGAGACCTACCACAGAGCTTCTAGTGGAGTTTAGGTAAAACCTCCTTAGAGATCTGCACATTCTAAACTTGTAAACATTACAGTGAAATTCTTAATTTTCTCAAAGCACTAAGTTCTTATTCTTTAGGGGAAAATTTTAATTGTACAACACTTTGGACAACCAACTGATCTAATGGTTAACAAAGTTTGAGGAAAGATGGCAGATGACAGGGAAAATATTGGTATTTCAAGCCACTGTACTACAATATTTTGAATGAAAGAATCACTTATATCGCAGACCAGCTATCTGAGCATACAAAGCATAGGTAAGGGTTTCAAAATGTAGGAGACTGCATCAGTACAAGGGATGCCAGGCAAAAGGCTCTAATCCACCCCTTACAATAACACTAAAATTCCTTCAAAGAGATGAAATGATAGAGTACTGAAAATCACAGGTGTGAGAGTGGAATATTTATGGGTGATGAAATAAGTGTACATTAGTGCCCAATGCTGTTTCATATGAGAATACTTCTGAATCCTATAACTGGCCATTGTGTACTTGCATCTAATTAAGATATTTGGCATCTCTACCCTGCTACCTGTTTGAGTTTAGCCACTCTGAGTATAAGGCACTCTGAGTCTACAAAGCTATCTTGGAAAAAGATCCATCTTAAATTTTCACCCCAAAACACCATATAAAAGGAAAAAGTTTTTTTCTTCTTCTTTTTTTGACAAGATCAGAAAAATATAGGAGAAGATAGGAAAACAAGCCTAAAATCATACAAATATAGGAAATATAGGATTTTTTGAAATTTATAGGAAATTATAGGAAATATAGAATGTAGGATCACTTTAAAGCCTGCTACTGGTTTATATGGTGTTGGACTTATGATCTAAGGATTGCAGGTTTAGTTCCTGCCTGGGTCATTATGTTATGTCCTTCAGCAAGATGCTTTATCTCAATTGTTGACTCCCCCAAGGGTTAAATGGGTATCTGTGAGGCAAATTGTCATCGGGTGCACTGTTGAAGCTGCTGCCGCACTGCACTGAAGGGCTTGTCTCCAGAACGATTTATCATTGAGCAGGAGTAATATTGTGCTGCGCCTTTGATTAAAATTGCCTAGATATTGGGTCATTAAAGATGCAATATGTTTATAAGTAATGCATGATCATGAAGATTTACCTGCTCGTTTGTGATCCAGGCAGCACATCTAAATGACAAATACATTCAACATGTTATGACATGCATGTTTTCCCATGTGAAGGCAGGGCAAGCTGTTTGACATAATAAACAGCACTTTGTAAAGTAGGCCTACTCATTTAAGCTGTGAGATGGTGTTGTTCCCATTCTAAGTTGTTCTAAATACAGTGAATAAAGTAGTTTGAAACAAAGTGTGTCTTGAACTTCCCTCTCAATTTTTGTTGTACTAAACAAAATTGCCAAAATTGCCTTGTTCTTTTGGATTATTCATTTAACTTGACATTAGAATGATTACATACAAGGACGAAAGATCTAGTCCACAGCTACCAATAAGTTAACCCAGACTTTGATAACAGGATGAACTGATGAAGCCTACTTTGCATAAAGGAGAGGAATGTATGGCTTTATTCTTTAACTCACAGTTATGAATTTTGTTCAAGTTTTAAAGAAGTTAGGTTGCATTATACCAATTCTATATCACAAACTAACTGTATACATTAACTTGATGCCAACTGTTCTGTAATGTTGCAACATCGCATGGTGAGTTAGTGGCTCTGTATACTTACTAAAGTAGGAGTTGTAATACTAAGTAGGGTTGTTGCAATATGAAATTTCTGTTATCGATATCGCAAAAAGTTTTCCTTCAATACCCAAACGATATCGCATGATCCCATTTGTGTTTACAGAGGCACCATGTCAAAAACTGCTGTACATCCCCGGGCCCAAAGGCGATGTAATTTGTGACAAAGACTGCCTTAGCAATGGTCATAAAAAATTGCCCCATTGCTACCGTTATATTATATTGCTCTGTTTATCTTCTCTTACAGCCATGAGGCTGGAATTGTCAAAATGAAAAACAGTCTGCAGTAAGTTTTGCAACTGGGACTAGCATGACGCTAAATAGGTTACAGACAGGTTGTGTGATCAGGCGATCAGCATCAGAATTTGAACAGAGCTGGATGGGTCCAAATGTGTATGAACTACTATCAAATTTACTTTGTATTAAAAGTGTACATGGTAGCAAACAGAATTCAGTTCCTCGCGACAATGTTCAAATTTTATAAAAAAAAAACTTCTTTTACTGAAACAAAAGCGCACAGAAAAAAGCTGACGCATTTATATATTCCCTGTTGTTTTATACAGCATGCTTCAGCATTGGGTGATTTTTAACATATATACTAGGTGTAAAAAATTTTCTAGTGAAGACAAGTCATGTATTAAATTGCAAACAGTTTAAAACCCGTCATGAAAAAATCGGGCAAAACCAGGGGCACACTGGGAGTTTTACGCAGCCGCGGCAACTTGCAGTGAGCTGCCCTTGGAGACTATTTAAGTGGAGTGCCACTATTAGTTGGCGCATAGCATCAGGAAATTTTGGACAAAAATAATTGCTAGTTCCCAGGAAATGGCAATTCCCAAGCCCCTTTTGAACATGCCACATTTCATTCAAAGGGATTTTAACTGGGGCAAAGTTACTTGTGTATTAATATGAAAGGTCAACTAGGGGTTACTTTGGCATAAAAGGGTCATTCTGGGATCAAGAGGACAAAATGTTTCTTTGAATACAGACTGATGATCAAAACATGTGGTCAGTATCATCATTAAACAATGGTACATTTGGGTTGTTCCGCAATTTGAGGGAAAAGGTCATGTAGTGGTTATCTTAGCCAGAATTGGTCATTTTAGGGGTCAGCTCACTTGTCTTTGATTCTCACTGCGCTGGCCTTTAGGATATTGTAATGAATGAAATAGTGCATTGGGGCCGCCAGGAGTTAGTGATTGGGGGTACAACAGATTATATTGGCCCACCTCAAATCCCCCACAATCAGTGTAAATTGTGCCTAGGTATGCCTACCTATCATGGGTTGTACCTGCAGCTGGCCCTTTTTTCTTCCTAGGGAAAGATAACATTGATAACATACCCTTGTTTTATACCCAACCAAAAATAAAGATTCACTGAATTATGCATATCTTTTAACATTTGATCAGTTGGAAATTTGACCAAAACAGCACCATTTTAAGGTCTAAGGTTATGGGGACACTCCTCCCCTTTGAGAAATTTTGTTCATTTCAGGTGACTTAGATGTAAAATGGTGATGTATGATTCAGAATGTTCCCTTTTTGCCACGATGTGTAAGCCTTGTGGGCATTCAGAACCACAAACAAGCAACAACGCACACAGTCCATCACATGGTTGCCCTCGCAAAACATTGAACGCAAATTTCGCCATTTCCATTATGCTTATTGCACAGCACAGCTCTATCGTAATGGCTTCCTTTCCGTACAAAATGGCACAAGGTAAGTCAATACCCACTTCGGTTCAGTTAACAACGGTACATAAGAGGTATGCCTGAGCTCCAGAGCTATCGCCAGCAAAATTATCACCACAAAAATCCCCAACTTGCAAATAGGCCATGGAAGAGAATACCTTCAGACATAGAGCACATGTTGACTGTGGAGGTTTGTGTTCATTTCATTGCTTCAAACGCTAAACCCTGTATCCATAGCCGCTGTGCGGGCTGCCGCACAGGCTGCTGACTTTTACTTCATAGAAAGTTTTCAATATTGTTGGAAAGAATTGCCAACAATGTAGTCTACTGTACAGCTGTTTTTTGTACATCCGCAGGGCCTTCCTTTAAAAGGTACATGATGCACAGTTCACACTGTAGTTGACATTTTATTACATTCAATGCAGCCATTGTGCATGTATTACAGGCTTTTTACATGTTTTTCTGTGGGTCAAACAATTCGCAGTATGATCTTGCAGGTTTATCAACTAAATCTTCTTTCTTTCAAGTTCACTCAGTTTTTGAGAGTAATAAAGTAAAAGAACTACATGACAAACATTTCTAGGCTGCTCATCAAGTTTGTGAGGATGTTGCATGCATGGATTTTCACGATATCATTTGGGCATTTTCATTAACGATATCGAAAGCAAAATCGCATTTTGATATTTTTGGCTGATATCCTTATATAGTAACAACCCTTATACTAGGGCTCCCTTATAGTACACATTACAGCTAAGTAATGATAGGAGTGGGTTATTAATGTAAAACATATATACACAGCAATAGGCCACTCTCATTAGTCAATCAAAATGGCATGACAATGTGCAGTACATGGGGTAGGTGTGCAGTTTTCAGTATTCTTAAATTAAATTAAAGACAACATTACAGTGATTTCACAGCAAAATTGGACATGGGGCTTTACATGAAAGGCCCAAAATACACTTTTTAAATGAAACTGGAGAGGGGCTAAAAGCAGGCTTCGACAAATCCCTTGCCTGCTAACCCGGGGCTAGCAAAAAAATACCCGAGCAAGTGCAATACTGAATAATATAGCCTGCAGGGCAAGCAGCCCTTGCCTTACAATTATTTTTCAACCAGAAAGCCAAAAGGCTTAGTGATTCCTTGCCATATGGATATATTGTAACAAACATGAATCACCCACATGACAAGCATGTGATCCCTCATAGTTGTCCTGCTTGAAATATCATTTTAATAAGGTCAAAAGCTTTTGAAATCTTGTGACCCAAAATGACCTACATGCTAAATATAATCAATCCACTGGCTAAAATGAGATCCCTCATAGTCACCCTCCTTAAAGTATCATGTTTACTAGGTTTTGACCTTTTGTGACCTCAAATAACCTTTGATCTGTATGAAAAAATAATCATCTACTCAATATGGTCAATACACAAGGTAAGTATGTCATCCCTCACAGTTACCCTTCTTGAGATATCATGTTTACAAGGTTTTTGATCTTTTGACCTCTGGTGATCCCAAATGACCTTTGACCTCCACCGAAAATACTAGGGATCATCTACTCAATATGGGCAATCCACATGATAAGTATATCCCTCACAGTTACCCTTCTTGAAATATAGTGTTGACAAGGTTTTGATCTTTTGACCTCTGGTGACTCCAAATGACCTTTGACCTTCACCGAAAATACTAGGGATCATCTACTCAATATGGGCAATCCACATGCTAAGTATGAGATCCTTCAAAGTTACCCTTCTTGAGATATCATGTTTACAAGGTTTTGACCTTTTGACTACTGGTGACCCCAAATGACCTTTGACCTCCACCAAAAACAATAGGGATCATCTACTTAATATGGACAATCCACACAATAAGTATGAGATACCTCACATTTATTCTTCTGGAGATATCATGTTTACAAGGTTTTGACATTTTGATCTCTGATGACCCGAAACGACCTTTGACCTCCACCAAGAACAAGAGGAATCATCTACTCAATATGGGCAATTAACAAGCTAAGTATGAGATCCCTCAGTTACCCTTCTTGATATACAGTGTTTACAAGGTTTTGACCGTTTGATCTCTGGTTACCCCAAATGACCTTTGACCTCTACCAAAAACAATAGGGATCATCTACTCAATATGGGCAATAAGCATGGTAAGTATGACATCCCTCACATTCATCCTTCTGGAGATATCGTGTTTACAAGCAAATTTCTAGGGTATTTATCATTTGACCTCTTATGACCCCAAATGACCTTTGACCTCCACCAAAAAATAGGGATCATCTACTCAATATGGGCAATCTACCTGCCAAGTATGAGGTCCCTCGGAGTTACCCTTCTTGAGATATCGTGTTTACAAGGTTTTGACCTTTTGGCCTCCTGTGACCCCATATGACCTTTGACCTCCACCAAAAACAATAGGGATCATCTACTTAATATGGGCAATCTACATGCCAAGTATGAGATCCCTCAGAGTCACCCTTCTTGAGAGATCATGTTTACAAGCAAAAGCATCACATACACACAAATACACCCACTCACACATACACACACACACACAACATCACCATCGCATAGATTCCTTCGGCCTTTGGCAAGGAATCAAAAACAATATTTTGTGGACAGAAAAGTTATCCCCAAAAGAACCGAGTAAATGTTAGTTTAATTTTCTATAGCGACTAAAACATTTGGCCACTGGAATTATGGTCATCAAGAAATAGTACACACCGATCATCCAGTGCCCTTTCATTTTCAATACCTGAAGGCCTTATATGTTATCCTAACCCACCTGTACAAAATTGTAAGGCTGACATGGAGCTGATTTCACCCCAAATTTGAGGCCGACACTGGATGTCCGCCCCGATATTGCTAATGTCAGCCTTGACACTATGGCTATTATTGAAATGTTTGGCTCTGCAAACCAAGTCGAGCCCAACAATAAATAGTTGTGGGCGGGACATGAGGCCAACACGGACGACAAAAAAATCTTGAGCCAGACATGGGCATGACGTTTGGCCTTAAACTTTTTCAGAGCCCGACATGAGCGTGACATCTGGACTTAAACTATTTCTGAGGCAGACATGGACATGATGTTTGGACTTTAAACTATTTCTGAGCAACAGATTTATCCTATTCTTATTTAACTTGATTCTCTTATTGCCGTATTGTCTGGTCTGACATCACTATCCCACACTTGAATAAATTATTTGTTCTTTAAAATCAAGCATTTCCTAACAGATATTCTACTCATCCTTGTGTTAACAACATCGACTTATTTAAATCAACATACCTACTTCAACTAAAGCAATATCATTGAACTAAAACAATGCAACATGTACCTATCGCTTTTTCATTGATATTGTGCCACATTCCTCTTCTGATTTCTTTGAGAAAAATTTCTCATTTCACTCTTACAGTACTAGAAACATGTCACTAGCTCCTTCGACCTGTGTATGGCACAAACCTCACTTCATACAGCTTTAGGCTATTGCTCTGTGAATTAAAGTATGGAATAGCCTATCTAGTCAAAACTGTCCAACTTCTTGAAATTCAGTAGAGTCTTTTCAAAATCTCTGTGGCATTCCAGGGGATAAAAGCTATACAGTACTAAGTATCATATTGTATCTTCCTCAGGTATTGCATGGGGAAGGGGTTATTGAGGGAAATGCAGGAAGGATCAGTTGTGGCATTATTACTGTGATCCAGTTAAGTACACTCTTCTATAATTTTGTTTTACACTGTACATACTTCTTTTGGTATTGTGATTTCCAAACCTGTGTGCTCTAGTCAAGGGTTTCAGGGTATTTTTTTAGCATACACTTCCCTTTTCACGACATGAGTTATTACCGTAATGTTCTGTAAATTGTTCATGCTTATAATTACATTGTTGAGGAAAGAAACAAACAAAATGAATCAAAATTCTGAAAGTTACTTGGGCACAATGTAAGCAAAGATTAGTGCTCTTCTGTACTAATTACTGCAAAGACAGTATCCCTTTTGCAGGAAAATTTATAAAACCAATTACTCACTAATAATATTTTTCACAAACAAATGCATACGTCTTTTACGATGCATAAACTTACTTCACAGATTCCTCCTACACAACGATAAAGATCAGAGGTTCCTGAAGGGTTGAAATTCCAACATTCTGTACCATAAATATTGTATCTTGGAGGTCTTTCTGTAAATATGTTACCGCCAACTTGTAAGCAATTGAGGACTGAGACAATACAAGTACTCTGAGAAAGCAAATGAAGGATAAGAAAACCTGATATATAAGAAATGATTTTCAAGAACATCTGCAATGTTAAGATGTTGGTACAAACAGAAAAGCACTATGTGAAGAATGGATTACTAAAACTACTAAATTAATGAGTATAGAACAATTTTTCTATGGTACCACATCGAAAGAAGTATGCACATCATATTAGATTTCTTTTATAATAGTCTTTGCAATGTGAGGTGCACATACTAAAGTGACATCCCTTTAATTGCTTTAAGTGTGAGAAAATGTCTGGCAAAATTGAAGAAAATGGGGGAATGTCGGTAAATTTCTTAACCATCAATGACATTATTATCACTGTCCTCATTTTTTTTTTACAAAGTACATTGTTTTAAGCTACATCCCTGTCAAATGTTGCTCTTCGTTTTATTCAACCAAGAACCAGAATGCAAAAATGCATTGTTTTGATAAATTCATCTCACTAGGCATCAGTTTTCACCAGACCTAGACCCTGAAATGTACTTCATGTACTGAACACGTCATCCTGTAACACTATAGATGGTGATTAATGTGATGCTTATCCACAAGTTTATAAGACGAGCATTCATGATTTTTCGCTTAATATATCATTATTGCTACAAGGGTTTTAGAGTTTGAACTCTAGAGAGCTTTTACCCATGAATGTACAGCAGCAATTGATTCTTTTCCTCAACATGGCAAATATATTCTCATTCACCATGGATAGCTGACTTCCATTCTTCCTATATGCAAGTTATCCTAGGTTTTAAATTAAGGTCATATTTTGACTGTCAGTGACCTCAGAAGACATTTGACCTCCATCAAAAACAATACAGTTCTTGTACTCTATGTACTATATCTATATGCTCAGTATATAAAGGATCCATGCACCCTACCTTGAGATACACGTTAACGTAAGTTTTCTGACTCTGACCTCTGTTGATCTCAGATGACCATTGAACTCCACTAAACAATACAGTCCTTCTAATTGATATAGCGTATCCAGTGTTCGATTTTAACGGTAGTCCTGGTGCCCGAGACAACCAAAAATTCTGCAGGACTACCAGATGCTACAAAAACAAGTGTGTGAGGTTGTCCGTCGGGACAACCAAATCTTTTGAAAGACATTCATGTCTACATTAGCAGAGCAGTAAATTGCGCGAACAAGGAACTTTAGAAATCCAATCACAAAATTTTACTTGCAAAATACGGTGATCACGCATGCATACTACAACTTCCCACATAGTCACTGCATCAAAATGTGACTATTGAAGAGTGCCCCGGATGAACTCCATCAGGCCTGCACTGTACACCGAGGAGGTGAATTTCTCCGTGGAAGCTACAAATATTAACCCGCAATTTGAACTTATACCTTTACTTTGTTCACCATTTTGTATTAATGCACGCCATGTTTCCATCACAAGAAACTAAGCTACGAAGGCAGTCCTTTACACTCATAGGTAAAGAATGCAGAAATTACAAAGACTTAACTTTTGATCCCGATTTCACATGTACGTACTTAAGCTGAAAATAGTTTGAAAAAGTAAATTAAGCTCTTGGTATTTCCTTAGTGATAGTTTCATTGTATCAGTAATCATGTACAAAACTTTTTGTAGTCCTCAAATGAGGACATTTTAATCCCGAAATTTACAGAGCTCTGGATCACTTTAACTAACTGTGCACTCTGTACACATACTGTATGGCATAGGCTATAGCATCACTACTTCCAAGACCCTTCGTCAGAAATTTCGAAAGAAAAAAACCTTAAATGGACAATATGGCCAAAAATAATTGGATGGCATGTTTAAATGACTCTGAAATAACCATCAGAGACATATTCGCAAGATTTACTCCAGCAGGTTTTCCTTGCGAGGTGCTTTTCTTAAGAGTGGCATTGCAATTGGCCTTAGCCTAACATGTAATATATATGTACAGGTCTACACTACGAACCTAACCTAAGGCTGTATTTCTGAAGAGTTATCACAATGAACTTTACTAGTCCAAAGGAGAACATAGCCTACCATTTTCTAATGTTTTTTACTTTTTGCATTTATAGGCCGTTCCTTAATATTCTGCGTCTTTTCTTACGTGTTGCTGAGCATTGTTTGCTTGTCAACGGTTCTCACAATAAATCTAATATTAAAGAGCATTTTTTCCTAAGGGGGGCCTATACCTTAGTGTTATGAGAGAGTGGCACAAGCTCAAGATTCCATTATAATCTAAAACCAAAGGAGCTGTTGGAACCTGATACTACTCAAGTGCCTTATCAATCATACTCAAATTTCCAATCAATCATAGATGAGTTCATACAATTGGGGATGGGGGCAAATCCAACTTGCTAAGGTCAATGTCCCCCAACGACCCTTTCCCTGTCAGAATGTCATCAATTTTCCACAACATTGGGTATTGTCACTATAGTTTTAGTATGGCCTGTGAATGTTGACCAGTACTGTTGAAGAGGGGGATCTCATCGCAATTAATGAATTGTTTTTCCCCTCCGTGGCACCGGTCCCTTCCCCTCAACCTTTCAGAAAATGCCAATGTCTTGTTTTGGGTGCTAGCTGCTTGCCCCATAAAATTAGTAATCACACACTGCTGTAGATGCTATTGAGAGAGCACTTCCATGGATATCTGGGATTTCTTATGCGGTGTATTAAAGTGAAAGCCACTAAATTTGGGGACACATGGTGATGTGCTTCCAATTCCATGATTGCTACAAAGAGTAGAAGTGGGACTACCTTATTTTGTGCAGGACAACCAAATTTTACAAAATGGTAGTCCTTTGGACAACCATTGCAAATTCCTTAAAATCGAACACTGGTATCTACATGCTCAACATGAAAAGTATCCAAGCTCCTTATCTTGAGATATTGTGCTAAAAACTTTCCAGGATTTGACCTCTGAAGACCAATGGCCTCCACCAAAAACACAGAGGTTTCTTCCTCTTAATAAGAGGCATGCACATACCATGTATGAGAACAGTGATAGTTTTCCTTTTCACTGAAACCAACAATGCCAGCATGACCATGACAGAAACCCATTCCTAAAACAATATTTTCCACTTTACTGTTAAAGCCTTCAATATCTCTTTGTTCATAGGCTTACCTGTCAAGATATCTTCACTAGGAAAGAAAATCTGCTCCCAATCAGATATCTCTCCATTAAAAGGCTCAGACCGAATTGGAGCAGGGCTATAATATTTAAAGTCCCCATACAAATGTTGTTAGAACAAGCAAGTGCTACTGGTAGACCTAGCTACCAGTAATTCCTAAATTTCTGAAATAAGATATCAAAGCCGTAGTTCATTTTGTTTCCTTTGGTTAATTTGTTTATCACTTCACATACACACACACACACACACACGTACAAACATAACAACTGTAGGTGGACAGAAGTTCCTCATGGCAACGTATTCAAAATTGTGGATCTTTGAATCCACTGCAAATGTTTCCACTAGGAAAGGAATCCAGAACTATATATCCACTTTACATATTTATATACTTAGTGAAAGTAGGGAGGTGTCATATTAGAACCTCACTGGTAAGGAGGTGCACATCCTTACTTTTCTTGTGCAGGGAGAGGTTGTCAGGTATCTATCAACTGTGTAGGTGGTAGCAATTTCTTCCGTTGTGATGGCAATTCCCACTAAGAATATACTGAAGATAAGCAACTACATCACACATACACATCGAATGGTTGTTAAAAGAATGGTACCATTTACCAAACTTGCAAGTCAATTCCAGTGACAAATTTAGACGATCCAATATGACAGAAAATTTTTGTCACATGCCCTTTTAACACTGTAGCAATGTAATGCACATCACTACAGACATTCCTATGCTTCAAGCTTACAAAACATTGTGAAACACTGGCACACACACTGCTTCCAAACTCTTTTAAAATTCAACATAATTGGAGTATTTATTTCACCGAGTGGAAACTGACAACAGTTAGGCAATATGAAACATTTACTCAGCACTGAGCTTCTAATTGTCCATTTATTTCATTTAGGCCTGGATACACCAACTTTAATATAAAGAACTACAAAGATTTATGCAGTCTCTCTGCAAATTTGTGTATACATCACAGATTTCCCATCATGCAATGCACTGCTAAGAAAGAAGGCAATATGACATTGTAGTGTAGTTTACAACAAGAAAGAGAAGAAATTTCCCCCAAATTTATAAAAATTTTACATTTTGTCACTGGCCTATTTCATAGATGTGAAAATTACCCCAATCATACAGATACTTCAGCGTGGCCACACTAGAGCTGACTTGATGGTTGAATGTACTACACTGCAGGCTATTAGGTCCCCAGATGAAATCCCAGTGAAGCCAATAGGAAGCTTCTGTCACTCAGATTTGCTCATGCTGCATAGCTGTTTGCAGAGATGCTGATTTGAAATTATAATAGAAATCTAGTTGTCCATCTTTTGAAGTTGTCCAAGTCAGGAAGTTGTCCAATTCAGGAAGTTGGGGGCAATGCACAAAGCTGAACAAGATTTTCAATGATTGGATAACACTAACCCTAATCCCTAACTTAATCCTGACCCTAACAAAGGGTACAAAAACTACAATACAACTGGTCAATCAATCCTCAATATCCTTGTTATATAGGCACTGCACATCAACCTGAAAGTTGTCCTCTTTCATAATGGGACTACACTCATGACTGTTGGACTTAACATGGGGTCCTAGAAGTAGGACTGGGAGGAATTAGCACACACCTGCCTTGTTACCCTCTGAGAAGTCAAAAGAAAAAGAAAAAGAAGAGGTGAATCTGGCCAGTGTTCATCCACAATCATTTTGGTATAGGGTCTTTGATGCAGCCTAGTCCCTTCCCCAACCTGTATCATTTAAGGCGCAATAGCCACTGACTTTTATTCGGTTTTCTGCGGCTGGCTTTTAAAACCTCGACTGGGTCGCGGAACATTAGAGGGGTAGGAGCTCCACGGAAAACCGTAAAACTGTTTATTTCAGACCTCTCCTCATCAGCAGTTCTGCCTTGTTTGCCATGTCCATTACGTCTATTGATGAAGGGGCTCCGCGGAGAATCGGAACTTCTTAAATATTTGTAACACGTAAGGGAGAGGTTTGTTTATTGACCGTTCTCCACTCATGTATAATGGTTTTAAGTTCAAGCTGAGTGTCAGTATTGTACAGCAACAGGCCCGATCGTGATTTTAAATGCAATTAATTTACAATCTTACCGTACAATCTCATTTCATTTGTTAGTATTTTTCACAATTTCTTTTCCTATATATTTTAGCATTTAATTGATGCAATATTCTCTCAAACACCATGCCGCATTTACATTTCATTTTCATGATACCAAGTCACAGGATTCAACTAGAAATGTGGTTACGGGACTCTGTTCATAGAAGCGATTACTATATGTGGAATTTTCACTTCACTAAATTATTGAACTGAAAAAGAAATCACTTTATATCAGATCACTTTAACAGAACTGTCTTGTTTCAAAGAATCAGACTACAAAGTTACTAACACAATATGCCTGGAGTAAGGCCACAAGGCAGTGCAGTATGAAAACTGTTCACAATATCAGTTCAAATTGGCCCACTGAGAAAAATGATCTTGCCAAATTACTAGTATTTAGGCCCAGTCCATGATGGTTTAATCACTCAGATGCCTTGTTCCTTGCCCAGGCTGCAACAATATCACTGTGCTACAGGCCTACAATCCTGGACAAAAATACATGGGACAGCACCCCTACTCCCCCGTTCAATGTTGAATTTCTTTAAATTCGGAATATCTTTGGGTTGGGACAACATTGATCAAGGGGGGAAGGGATTTTTGAAGACCGCGAACCTGTTGAAGTATTTTGCTACATTTGTGCCAAAGTGTCCCATCATTTTTGTCCAAGATTGTCTGAGCTACCATACACGTCCATAGGAGTATTGGTCAGTTATATATAGGGTACATGAACACAGGTGAGATTCGATTTTTTCGTAGCGGTGTGCACATCCCCGAATTTAAGATGATAGTTGGAAACGGAATGTGACTTCTTTAATTGAGAATAACATAATATCGTATCGAGCCGGATTTAAGTATGGGCCAGCGGGGCATGTGCCCAGGGGTCCCACAAAAAGGGGGCTCCACAAAATTATGTTATTGTATTTTTGGGGTAGGACCACAACCTTTGCCTTCCTTTCATGACTTGCGCCCTTGTAGTCTTGCGGTGAATTATAGTCGAAGGGGCCCCCACAATATTTTGTGCCCAGAGCCCCCACAAAGTTAAACCCAGCCCTGATATCATATTACAAACACTGAAGGAGAATATACTACGTACGTACACAAAAGCCCGTTTTCATTTTCAAAGGACTGTCACTTGTACACCCCTTGCCGCGGCTAATAATTTGATATAGCGACATCATTTCGGACGGTCTACCATTGACCTGACGACGGTCTACCGTTGACCTACACACTGTTTTAATGGGACGGACGGTCGACCGCACTCTTTTAGGGAAGGGGCTTAATGCAAAAGAAATATTTACAGCAATTTTACGGTTGACCGTTGCAAAAAACGAGCAAACTACATTTTAAGAATTCCTTTATACCCATAAAAAGAGTACAGTGATATCATCTATACATACTCCATCTTTGCATGTTTATGACGTCATCCTTAGAGATAAAATATGCTGTAAGATAAGGTAGATCATGTGGTTTACCATAGTTCTGAAATAGCCATTGCACGAGGGCGCCCTCTTCCTTAGTCTCAAATTCCTGGAATTATTACTTTGTCCCCCCTCCTTTTGACGGAATGATAGAATCCAATCGCTCTGGCATTTATGCAATAATGTCATCAATGATTTAACCGGGTATTATCATAATAGTTCTAATAACTCGACGAAAAGTTAAGAGCTTCTGCACTTTGATATTATTTTCGCAAGTGTCCCTTTGCAATTTCATGTGAGCTTTCGGTTCCGGTGAGAAAAAGTTGTACTTGGCCATGACTATGAAATATTGTATGTTGTGTAAAATCTTCAACTAAAGGTAGACATTTGGTTATATTAGGCTGTATTGAGTAAGCAAGTGTACAAAACAACTGAATTGTCAGTCCCTCCACCCCTCCCTCTTCCGAACAATAGCATGAATACAAATGAATGGATATACCATTTTAACATGGTCCTCCTTAATAAACGTCCTAACGCAACTTCTTAAATACTAGGCAAATTTATACCTCCATTACTGT
This sequence comes from Holothuria leucospilota, assembly GCA_029531755.1. Classification (NCBI taxonomy): domain Eukaryota; kingdom Metazoa; phylum Echinodermata; class Holothuroidea; order Aspidochirotida; family Holothuriidae; genus Holothuria; species Holothuria leucospilota. Next base: position 14,759 of record JAIZAY010000633.1, on the reverse strand, counting down.
CAAATTCCACCTTCTCAACTTAAATCCAAGTTTCCTCGATTTCCAAATTAACAATTAACTGCAATCTTTAATTACTCATTATCTTCATTTTCGATTATAGCTCTCAAATTTGTCCTACAATTTATGAACGTTTCTCTGCTGCAACGTATATTCGTATGCTCCCATACACTTGTACAGTAGTTCAGACAATCCTGGACAAAAATGCATGGGACAGCACCCCCACTCCCCCCTTCAATGTTGAATTTCTTTAAATTCGGAATATCTTTGGGTTGGGACAACATTGATCAAGGGGGGGAAGGGATTTTTGAAGACCGCGAACCTGTCGAAGTATTTTGCTACATTTGTGCCAAAGTGTCCCATCATTTTTGTCCAAGATTGTAGACCTAAAATACAAATCTCTTACATTACTACAAAAACTTCAGAAAGGGTGATGTAATGACAACCACACTCTCAGCAGCAGCTAGACCATGGCCCTACAGGACTGTTTCTCGGCCTAGGGAGCCTGCAGGGTGGTGAGTTTTGCCCGACTCTAGAGTCTGGAGTAGGCCTACAGAATTTAACTGTCCAGTTTTCCGCCCGACTGAGACAAAATATCTGCCCGATTTAGTCAGGTCACTCAGGTGTCTGACATTTCGGGGCGACCGCCCCAGGCCTCTCCCCCCTGGCCTGCACGGCCATGCTGCCGACATTTTAAAAGAATCATTGTAGGCCACTAACAGTCCCTGCATGCCATACCTATATACAACGAGAGTAAGGCCAACACAAAGTGCATGGTATCCCTTTTGACTGAAGAAGGCTACATATAAATCCTAAAAATTAATAGGCCTGAGTTGGTTTCAGTTGTTTATTTCTGTGTCAGTTACTGCAGGGGTCGACAACATAAACTATGCATGCCGCTGAAATGGCTTGTTTTCGATAAACCCGGCTGTGATTATATGGAACAAGATATAGGAACGTTCCTATATCTTGTTCTATGGCTGTGATACGGTAGTCAGTGCTCTATGGCAGTGTGACACGGAAGTACAAAGGAACAACCTGCATGCTTGCAATGCTGTTTCGATAAACACAGCCGTCATACGTAAACAGCACTCTGTGCTGTTTAGTTGGAAATATTGCCCAAACTGTACAGTGGTAACTGTGTAGCACATGTTTGTACTTGGTCTACGTTAAACTGAGATGCATGTCTGTGATACTTGCCATTCCTATTTTCATTTGGAAAACTACTTGTCCTAAAACATGTCCAGACAAACAGGTAGAATAATGAAATGAAACGAATTAAGTCACAACTGTTCTGAATCCTAGATTAATGAAGCAGTAGTAGTATTTAGCATAGGCTATATAACACTAAACTTGTGTACATAACTATAGGCCATGGCTGCACCAACTACCCCTGGCCTTCAAGATTACTGTATTAGTGGGAAATTTTTGCGGGGGTTAAATTTTCGTGCTTTTTGTGACCAAGTATTTAATCATGAATTTAAGACCCGCGTAATCACTGTCGTTAGTTTGTACAAGACTATTGTTGGTTGCCTGCAACAGCGAATTTTTCAATCTGCAAATATGTGAACAAGGTACAGATTCGCCAAAAATTAGCCTCGCGGAAATTTCCTGCTATACAGTAATTCGTAATGGTGACATCGCGGGGTTTTGAAAATTACCAAATTGCGCGAACGCTGAAAGGTTTTTTTTAAATCAGACTGAACAACAGTAAATATTGACAATGTGGACCAAACGATATGATGAACTAAAAGCAATACACTCCTGAAATGGAATACTTTGGGTACTTATGTTCCTCTGTAGTGTACTGCATGAAGTACTTGCAAATGCAGCTGGAGAGTAGATACTGTACTGTACACAGATTACAAATAGAAAGCAAAAGGCTTAGTGATTTCTTGCCACTTGGTATATTGACAGACATGTGAATAACCCTCATGACAAGCATGAGATCCCTCACAGTTGTCCTACTTGAAAACCTTTTGAAATCTTGTAACGCAAAATGACCATTCACCTCCACTGAAAGCAATATTATCAGCTACTCTATGACTGTCTACATGCTAAATATGCACAAGAGACCACTCTTCAATGGTTGCCATGCCACAGACTAACTATTATTTTATATTCATGAAACTGGACTTAAAACCAAGTTGTGGTCTTTCAGCAGTTACCTATGTAACCTACAAATTTTCAAGCCCAAGGGGCCACTTTTAAGGGGCTCATTGAGTTGACATCTTTTATTTTTGTGACGAGTTTGAAGGAAGTCATTGCATGACAATGCTTCTAATTAGCTTCATTACTCATGTTTCACTTCCTACAGTTATCAAAAATGTGAGAAATTTTAGTTTTTGTTGACGGGTATTGCATACGATTACTACATAATAGTAAGAAGTGTCTGGCCTTAAATTTGTAATAAATGATTTCAATAATTAATAACTGTCATTGCCATTTCAGTTGTCAGTCAGATGGTCAGAATCTCTTGGTGTGACCATTTAGCATCAAGTTGTGAGTACCTGTCAACTGTGTGAAAAAAAAAACATGAATTTTGCAAACCAACTCAATAAGCCCCTTTAACTGAAGGTTTCCATGGATACCAACACACTTCCTTACATCATAACTAAGAAGTCAACTGAACTACTGTCAGGAGGACCACTGTGATGCACAAAACCTGCTATATGTACAGTGCACATCTTGTGTAACTAACAAAGACATTCAAGCATAATGGAAGAATACAAATGCTGGATATCCACACTGACAGTATAGCCCTCACAAAATTGTCTGGGTTGATTTGGGGCTAACATTGGAAGCTTATTTGGGGCTTAATTGTGCCCAATGTTGTGCTCAATTGTCAGGGCTTAATCTAGAGGCTAAATATTTAAATGAGCACGACAATTTGGGCGCAACATTTGAGCATGACATTTGAGGTCAACATTAGAGACCGACATTTGAGGCCAACACCAGAGGACGACACTAGAGCCTGACATCACATGTCGGGGCTTAATTCAGAGGCTAAATATTTAAATGAGCATGACAATTTAGACAAAATACCTAGGCCGACATCAGAGCCCGACACTTACCATCAGAATAACACTTCATTTTCAATTTAATTTAAAAAATAAGCTACAGATAAAATTGTTGGGTGTTGCAGCCTTTCTCTCCTCTTTCTTCTCCCACCCCTGCCCTCCTCCCCTGCTGTGCTGTTGCTACTCCCTTGTAACTGATATTAGACTAGCTTTGCTTTCCTTGAGCCTTTAGTACACTGTGTATTTCACAGACATGAGTATGGATATCACAAAACTTTTCACAAAGTTATACTGCAGTAGGGCATTGTCCTAACAATAACTATTCAGCCAAGTATGTACTTTTACACTAAGCATTGCAAGGGAAAATTAACACTATAGAAATACCTTTTCTATCACAGAGATGAAGCATTTTATTTTTCCCTTGTTCCCTGCAAAGTAACTTGGAATTGGTGAAATGAAATGTAGTATGCAATACCTGTACACTGCAAATGTTCTGTTGATCCATTGCAGATGTATTGCTTGCCCACTGCAAATGCACTCAAGTTCAGAGTATCTGACATGTGCATTGCTTTTACATGTGATTATCGCATATCTGCCTTGCAGTCAAGCAAAATTAAGGCAAAGTGAATAATTTTATGCCTTGTAAGGTAAAAGGAAAAGTAAGGTACCTACAGTAGAGGAATGCACTAAGTGACAATTTTGTACAAGTTTGAATATTCCTCAATGTGAACATCTTGCCACATCTACATGATGTAACACCTGTCACAAAAATTGTGACGGGTGTTACGTTATTATTTTAATTAAAATTTGGCACTAATTAATTAGGATATTTGATTGGAGTGGACCTTAAGATGAATTAAAGTATAGATGCAGAGAATCCAGAATTTTGTTGAGTTTGCAGCTATTCTCAGGCAATCAAGATAACTTTTGTAAAAATTGTGACGGGTGTTACATTGTCAGCGCTAGTGATTTTACGGAAAAGTATGGCTTTAAATTTACAATAGTGAGGATCACAAAATTGTTTTGGGAATTATTACTGTAAAAAGGCATATTTCTAATTCATTTTGCACATGGAACTGAAACATTTCACTTTAAATTGAGTACTGATGAAAGAAACTGAAAAGAACTTCTTTTAAGAAGCTAGAAGAATCTGAATTGACACTTTTTTGTAATTAGAGGGCAGCATACATTTTCTATGTGAACGATGTCGAAAAATACGATATTTCATTTTGTCTATTAAACTTTAGCCTTTTGTGAACACATGCAACCTATTTTTATTGATGTATGAGTAACTTCATTTTTTATGCTTCTTGTCCATTTTTCATGGAATTGGCCAAGATCTATTTTGGGGACTTGTAGGGGTTCTGATAATTCTTCTTTAGTTAGTGATGTTGTTTTCTCTGAAGAGTTTGTTTGCAATAAGTTGAAGAGTTTAAAAGCTAGTAAGGCCCCTGGGCCTGATGGGATCCATCCTGCCATTCTCCATGAATGCTCCGAGATTTTGTCAGTTCCTCTTTGCATTATTTTTCAGAAGTTTTTGGATTCAAACTTTGTCCCTGCTGACTGGCGGATAGCTAATGTTACTCCAATTTTCAAAAAGGGGGATTGGAGCTTGCCTTGCAATTATAGGCCAGTCAGTTTAACCAGTGTTGTGTGCAAAGTTATGGAATCTGTAATCAAGGATTGTTTGCTTAAATATCTTTTAGATAATGGGTTACTCAATCTGTCACAGCATGGTTTCTTACCGAGTAGATCTTGTGTTACTAATTTACTTAGCTTTCTTGAGGATGTTTCTTTATCTCTTGATTCTGGTCACAGTGTTGATGTCATTTACCTTGATTTTCAAAAAGCCTTTGATAAAGTTCCATTAGGTAGACTTATGGTTAAACTGCATAGGTTAGGCATCAAGGGCAGTTGTGCTGACTGGATTAATTCATGGCTCAATGGTAGATCTCAGAGAGTTGTTGTTAATGGTAATTTCTCTTCTTGGAAAGAAGTTACAAGTGGAGTTCCACAGGGTTCTGTTCTTGGCCCGCTTCTTTTCCTAATTTTCATCAATGATATTGATAGCTCTCTCACATCTAGTATTAGTAAGTTTGCTGATGATACGAAGCTCTATAGGAAGGTTAACGATAAGGATGATGCCTCCTTACTGCAAAAAGACTTGGATAGGTTATCTTCATGGTCTCAGACTTGGCAGATGTCTTTTAATGTAGTTATTACAGGCGATTTAAAGCCATCTAGACAGTGTGCAGCTGCTGCTGCTAAGGCTAATAGGATGCTTGGATTGATCAAGAGGAATTTCAGTAGTTTTAGTAAAGAAATTGTACTAAATCTGTATAAGCAGTTGGTAAGACCTCACCTCGACTATGCAGCCCAGGCTTGGAGTCCCTTCTATGATAAGGACAAGTTTCTTTTAGAGCAGGTTCAGAGGATCGAGAGCCACTTGCCTAATACCCGAGGTGAAACACCCACCTTATCATGTTAGGTTAAGCATCTTGAGCTTACCACCCTGGAGTTGAGAAGGCTTAGGGGGGGCATGCTTCAGGTGTACAAATTTCTCTCTGAAAAGAATCCTTTGTCATCTTGCAATTATTTAAAGGTGCAAAGTAATTCTCGGGTTCGAGGCCATTGTAAGAAGCTAGTTAAGTGTTTTGCAAGGCTCGACATTAGGAAGTTCAGCTTCTCTCATCGAGTTGTTAATGAGTGGAATAGTCTGCCTGAGTGGGTAGTTAACTCCACATCGGTGCACAGCTTTAAGGTTAACATCGACAAGTTCTTCCATAACTGTGGTAGAATCTAGTTGGGCTGGGCTCGTTTGGTATTGGTTGGTTGTTTGTTTTCAGTTAAGGTTGTATGGACTTCAGGGCATCTTATGGGGCCTTAGCCCTCCTTTGCCCTTTAACCTGTTATGTTATGTTATGTTAATAATACTCCAGTATCTCTAAACACAGTATTTAGGCTTGGACTAGGCCTCGTTTCTAGCCTATTTCTTGAATTTGAAAAGGCGTTTTGTAGTGTTGTCAATCACATACACAACACTAACAACATCTGTTACTATGGAAACCCTTTTGAGAATGGAAAAAGTGCCAAAAAAGATCGTAATTTTTGGCAAAGGTGTCGCTTGGTGTCGCTCATATGGCCTATACCATTGACTACTCTACAAGTACCCTTTTCGCGACATACTATCGTTAGCTTTAGGAACTCACCGGAAAATGGTCAAAATTGGCTTAATTTGAGGCTAAATTTTGCAGGTTTTTCATCTTTTTGGAACTCTTAGTGCCTATGAATAGAATGACATAACTCACCTTAGGAAAATCGGATTTAAATCGGACTTTCTGTGTCTTCAAAGTAAAAAGTCTGTCTATCACTGCACATCCACACATCCATACTAGAACAGTGTAAACAAAGCATATTTACTGCGCAGCCGTAGTATGCATGCAGTGAGTCCTGCAGTTGTGAACGAGAAGAATCTCAGTGACTGTGATTATGTAATATATATCCTGTCCTGTGGCGGATAAGCACATCGACTTCAAAGGAACAGATGGAGTGGAAGGAATATCCAAGGGATAAGTAAAGAGGGAAACATCAAATTTTTACGAGGCAATTGGCTATTGACAGATTTTTGAGAGCGAACAATCTCCATGTCTTCCAGCTCCCTGGTCCCACTCCCGCTTAAAGCACGAAAAATCCATTTCCGATGATAAATAAAGTTCTTGCAGTAAAATAATATCAAAGGTGAAGATTTTCAACCATTGAATAACACGTGATCGTTTTGAATGATTACGAAGACCATTCACATTTACAGTAGCAATTGAGAGATTGACCATGGGAAAGATTATTGTCTTAAAAAGTACTTGTCAAAGAACTCAATCTCTTTTCCTCTCACAAATTCTGCGTGTTTACGGGCGAGATGCTGGATCCACTCCCATGGGGTAGAAAAGGTCAAATGACAGCTTCTGCTTGCACATGAATACTCCTGTGGCTTCAACTTTGAGTGATGTTCTCCAACATGCGCTTTTAGGTCTTTAAATTTAGAAAAGGTCTCACAGCATGTCTTTACATAACATGAATGCCATGGTTCGTCCTCCAAGAATATTTGAGTCATTTTAATCACGTCCATAGGATTCTCTATAGGAAAGCGAATCCCTGACCTTGATCTCTCAGGTCTTCTCCCGGTAACATGTTGGGAGGAAGCTTTTCTCCGGGGTTTCACAAAAATTGGATCGTTATCCACAGAAATAGCTGGTTGTGACTGGATCTCGTTGGAACATTTTTCATTGTCCTGAAGCTGGGGCTGGGGAGTACAATTCTCCAGCGTTTTAATTTCGGGTCCACCATCGGAAATATCAATTTTACTCTCAGGAGACTTTTTGTCAGTCAGCACATCACTAGAGGCTTGAGTGTCCGGTATAACTTTAGGCTCAGAGTCCTCGAAGAGGAGTATCTGGCTATCGTTAGTCTGGTTGTCAGGCACCACTTCATTTGGAGGCTGATTGTCCGCTATGAACGAAGGTCTGGGGTTAGCTGAAACAGCCGAGTGCATAGCATCATCCGAACTCACCTCAACCGCCTCATCGCCTAGATTCGCCTCGGCTTCCTTTTCCCCTCCCTCAGACATTTTCGTATGGCTTCCAATTATCCACGATGAGTTTGGCTTAGGCCTAATTTTATTAGCAAAAGACACTGGACAGTCACGATAATGGTGGCCTGACTTTCCACAAATAGTACACGTAGTGGGCACCTCACATTCCTTCGATGCATGTCCAAGACTCTGACAATTAAAGCATCTAATTACCCCACACTCTTTGACCTCATGGCCGGCTTCTCCTCATTTCAAGCAAGTTCTCGGTTGACCACGGTACCTTAACCAGCAGCTTCTCCCTCCAAAACTGACACTAGAGGGAATGTCACTATTTAGCTTCATTTTGTACTGTCGAATTCCATTAAATACAGTTGGGTAGTCTTTAAACATCAATAATCTGCCACTTATAACCCTTCCATAACGCCCCAAAACATATCTCACCACATTATCGTCTAGTTCATGGGGTACGTGAAGTACCGTTACAAGAGTCGTGGATTCGGTATATACACTAGCTGAGCAACCTTCTCCATCAGGGATAACAGGCCAGAACTTTCTTCGCAATTCAACTGATTTAAAAGTAATGTCCCACAAATGACATGGTAATCCTTGCACTGCCAAGAGATGATCTCCAGGATCAATACCTTTTCTTGTCAAAAAGTCAAAAACTTTCTCGGAACTTTGCCCAACTTCAAACTGAAGTTGTACTGATGCTTCTCTCTGTAGAGACGCCATCTTCACTCAGCAACTGTTAAAAGTCGACAGTTCCCCAACATTAAAACCACAAAACGAGAAAAACACACTGCCCAGTCTCCTGGAGGACTTGAACTCATGTACTAACAATCGGAGTCGAGCGTCTTACCAACTAGGCCACGACAATGCTGATAAGTCAGCGCACTATAATCCCAAAATTAAACGAAATCGTGTTAAGTTGTGTGATATACAAGTAGAAGTGCCGGATGTAAGGGGGTCGAGAGTTGGAGAGAGCACCCCCTTTTAACTGCATCCTTAAAGGGGCACATTGAGTTGATATCGATAACTTAACTAGGGTGTTGAAGGGTACTACCACATGACAATGATTATTAATAGCATAATTAGTCAAGTTTCACATCCAATAGTTACACATAAAGCTAAAATTTTGAATCTTTTGGTATCCTGGCTTGTAACGGTTGTGTGCACAATTTGAAAAAGTGTCTGGTCACGAATTTTTGAAAATCGAATTGAATTGTTTATTACTCACTTATGAAACATTTATTTGCATGTAAGATGTGGGGATTGTTTAAGTTTGACCATTTGTCATTAGTATGTGAAGAAAACTTAACAGGTTTGGCAAAATATGGTAAATTGCCAGAACCAACTCAATGTGCCGCTTTAAATATTGGTAGCCTATAAAGTACTTAAAATTGCATGAAACACGCCCCCAAAATTTGTTTCAATATGCTTGGATGTTACGCTATTGATGTTTATTGCACACATGGCCTGCAAATGATTCCTAGTAGCCTGTTTTACAAATGACATCAATAGGGGTGGGGGAGAGGCGGGGTAAAGCTCAGGAAGCTGTGGTCTTACCGGTCGCAAAATTTTCCAGTTTCTTCGGTAGACATGTAGTCGGGATAGGCCTAGTAGGTACGATAAAATGTGTAATCCCGACGCGGAAGGAGGTAGCGCCAGAAATTGCGCGACAGGGGTCTAAACTTCTCTACGCAGGAATGCAGCCTGAAGCCCCGACAAGGGAGACGGAGTGCCATACGATCGTAGAGAGCAAAATTCAAAATTTTTGGCACGCATTTTGGGGTTTTAGGCATAAAATTGGAAAATTTGTGGGGGTTTACTACAGGATCAGCCCTCATTTAAACCAAAATATCAAGTAAACCACAGGTACAGGGGGCGTCTGGCTATTGTGGACGGACTACTTCATATTTTAACGTTCCTCGACTACACTGGAAAATTTAAACGACCGTGGGGGGACTCCGTCCTCGACGAGAGACATACTTGGCACCTACCCCCATCTGGTTTCACCACTATCCCGATGACGATCAGTCCTGACTTTCTGATTTCCTTCAAATCCTCCAACTCGAACACAATATTTTCATCGCCCTTTATAGTTCGGGCGCTGTAGAGTTTCGAGCTTTACTTACTTGTGACTTTAACATGCTACAACTTTTCAAAGGCCTTCAAACGGACCAAAATCACGTATACGTGAATCAATGGAAGAATGATTGCTGGAACACGTACGCGCTTTCTGAAGTTTAAATAAACGCTAAGATTTCTTTGCAAAATCCTTACCGTAAATGTAGGCTATGGTAATTTGAATATCTAATGACGGCCAGCTTGTCTGTTTTGTAATTGGTATCTTTCACATGAACTACATTTTGCACAAATGTGCGTATCAAGGGAGGAAGGTGGAGGGCGATGGGGGCACACCGGGCTGAAAACACTTTACTACATACACTCTTCCATAGGCCGTTAGTATACTGGCACATAAGAATTTTTGCAGCATGACCATTGACTTTTTAGTGAGCTACAGGCCCATGAATAAAAAACTTGTCATCCCCCACCCTCGCCCCTTGTCACTCACCAATGGCCTATATGAGATAGGTCCGCTGTCTTTCCAAAACCTCACAATCGGCTCAGGTGGTATCAACTTCAACCATTTTTGACAGCATTATCTCCAACTCAATCACTAACAAAGGATTCACTGCCCTCTTATAACAGGATTAAAAATCAACCCAAACAAAACTTTTAGGGACTACATGTAGAGGGTTCACCCCCAGCCAAAGTGCAATTTTATAGAATGGTGGAGGGCCCCTTAAGACGGGAGGGAAAACTCGGAGGGAGACTTGGTTTTTGGCTCAAGTTTTTTATTCATGCGCCTGTAGCTCACTAAAAAGTCAATGGTCATGCTGCAAAAATTCTTATGTGCCAGTAACAACCAACTCGTGAGCTTTGCATTGATGGGTCACATGCTGGCGTTGAAAACTTTGACAAGGAATGAGAGGCACCTTAACAAGGCCCGTTTTAGTGTGTAAGTCGGACTAAATTTTAAGTGCTGCATTAGGTTAATAATAAAGGAATGGTGACGGGTTATTTGAATACAGCCTTGTACATCCGCGTATGCAGGATCATTTAATTGAAGGGGTGGGTGACTTCAAGTTTGACAAATGTCGAGTATACTAACGGCCTATGGAAGAGTGTAGTAAAGTGTTTTCAACCAGGGGTGCCCCCATCGCCCTCCACCTTCCTCCCTTGATACGCACTTTTGTACAAAATGCAGTTCATGTGAAAGACACCAATTACAAAACAGACGACAAGCTGGCTTTCATTAGATATTCAAATTACCATAGCCTATATTTACGGTAAGGATTTTGCAAAGAAATCTTAGCGTTTATTTAAACTTCAGAAAGCGCGTACGTGTTCCAGCATTCTTCCATTGATTCGCGTATACTTGATTTTGGTCCGTAATTTGAAGGCCTTTGAAAAGTTGTAGCATGTTAAAGTCACAAGTAAGTAAAGCTCTGACGGCTGGCCGTTGTGGGTTACTTCGTATATTATCGTTTTCCAACGAAACTCAAATAATAGCTGTTATAATGAAGTAGGAGCGGAAAACTGACTTGATTTTGTGTGAGTGTAAGTCAACGTTGGCAGTAATGACTGGTTCACGTACACCTAAAAGCTTGTAAAAGTTTTTGCCAGGTATAAGCTTACCTGTCACAAGAAAGACTTTTTGATCTACACGCGTATGAATACAAAACAAGTGACCCGCCCCCTTGTCTCTCAGTAATATGTGAGATAGGTCCCCTGTCTTTCTAAAGTCTCGCAATCGGCTGAGGTGGAACCAATTTCAACCATTTTTTCACAGCATAATTTCCAACTCAATCACTACCAAATACGTTCAAGAATGGTTTCACTGCCCTCTCAAAACAGGGTGAAAAATCAATTTTTAGGGACTAAATGTAGAGGGTTCACCTTCTTGCCAAAGTCCATTACGGCTCACATCTTTTAAGAACGCCTGAACATTTACAACTATTATCAAAGTTACATACCACCTTCCGACGAGCAGCACGAATTCATGGTTTTAAACAATTTTGAGCATATATTATCTTCTCGGTTTTTACATCCATCTGGAAATATTTCAAACTATGAAACCCAGAAGTAAACTGGAAGGAAGTTATTTCCTGCTAGAAGTGAAAATTTTCAACAAGAAGGCAGAAACTCCGAAGAATTGCGTGGCACTTCCAGCCTCAGGTATAGAAAAGCTCTCCTGCAGAATATTACACTGTACGTATTAGTTTAGCGAATCTAAATTACCGTTCAACTTCTAGGCCTAAAGTAAAATCAAACGTTAAAGGGGAATTTTCATGATCCCAGACAGTTCCAATTCTCCCAACTATGCATCTTCTAGCTCCTCCCATAACTGTATGAGGCTCTTCCTTGTGCAAGAATAAACCTGTTTTATTGCTTAAGGCCATGTCCTGGTGAGAACACAAGGCTATAAAATGTAATAAAAGTACTCTCTCTGTCTTGTGTGGAATGTGAGCTACTCTGCATCTTTCAAATTTTCAAACTTTGATGTCAATCAAACAGCAGTCACCAACTGAGAATTTTGATATACATACACTAAAAATATACTTTGGGGGTGATGACCCTAACGCTAGGTTCATCCCATTTTTGGAAAATTTAGATCGGTGCCAAGTGGTTGCAGTAATTTGGAAACCAATATTTGCAGTAGGAATCCAGAGGCATCTGAGAGGCAGTACAATTGTTTTAGTCACTTTGCAGTAAAATTTTGAAACGAAAACTCATGGACTAGCCCTACACTACAGGAACTCAGGTAGCCTAGGCAAAGACTAGCCCTAGAACCACAGGCGTTCGAAACACTACGTACATATACTACACACTCTATATATAATAAATCTATATATATAGTGTGTAGTATATATGTACGTAGTGTTTTGAAACGCCTGTGCCTCGAACAAGGCTGTGCATTACATTACATGGCCTATAAGTCCATTACACTACATATCACTGCGAAGTGCATTGTAATGTGCTGAGGCCATGTAACGTAACACACGGCCCGTTACTAATTTAGAATCAGTGCCCAAAAGTGACGTAGCCCAGGCCTACGTCCCAGACTGCATAATTTGTCAGTCGCGCAGAGGAAGTTCTGCACGCATTTTCAATTTACATACTGATTTTACCACGAATTTGGCGCGCAATAATTCAGTTTGGTGTGCGGCGCGCAGAGCAAGACTCCATCCCGGCATCGCGGTGGCAAAACGGTAACAGTACCTGAGCAGTCTGTCGGCGTACTGTGCAATGCAAACTAGCCTTATCCAATACACACATGGCAGCCATGCAATTTTGTGTTGTAATGTGCCGCCACTTAATTCACACTGAGTACCACACAAAATATGATTATTTCCTGCCAAATAGGGAAAACGTACATAAATTTTGGCAGTAGTATGATATGTATAAGTGTAGCGTACGTATGTACAGTATACGTATATAGTATGTAGTATATACATAAATATAGTATACATATGCGTATATACGTACACATATAGTTAAATGTATTGTGTGTATTCAGTTAATTGTAGCGGCATTGGCGCGCAATTTCGTACTTTACAGTTACATTCCGCACGCAATTAACAAACTATGCAATCTGGCCTAAGTCTTCATAAAATTGTAAGTTTGGCCTAATATCACCCAAAACTTAATGCTAACTAGTCGACCACTGCATATGCATTTGGTATATACCAAATGTATGGCACATACCAGGGATGTAGCTACGGTGGGTGGCGCTGGGTGGTGACACCCAGCACTTGATATTCCCGCCCAGCACTTCAGGCAAACACACGTCTCCCCGCCCACCACAAATCTGCCTACCGAGACCTAAAACTAGCCCTGAATTTACTCCCTAAAGTAAAAGGAGGGGAAAATGATAAAGTAATGGCTGAAAAATGGGGTACATGCCACAGGGTGGGGTGAGGGGCTTTCCTCAGATCAGACAATTACCCGGCACTCAAATTTGACCAGCTACATCCCTGGGACATACACTGTGCGCAACACGATTTAGGTGACCAACTCATGGTAGCACAATTGTACTAGGCTATTCAACCATATATTCAACCAGGGGTGCCCAACCATATCTTTTAACCATATCCTGAAGATCACTTACTAGTGTGCCTTGATTTCCATGGAGATGTCTAACACCCTCCTTAACTTTCTGCTCAGACCTGACATAGGCATGAAAAGATTTTGGATTTACCTTAACCTCCTTGGCCAACTGCTTTTCAAACCTAGCTTTAGTGTCAATAACCAAATAGTTCCTTATTCTTGTAGACTACAAAGTCATCAGAATTCTTACTGACCTTATAATGATGCCAACATGTTTCTTCCTGACTGCTCTAAGTACCTCTCTAGAAATTAGGGGTCAACCGATAATCGGATCGGATATCGGATCGGGCCGATGTTAGGACTATCGGTAAAACATCGGATCGGCGAAATACAGCAAATTGCACTTGCCGATGTTTGCCGATGTTCCGTGCATCGAAAATTTCATTTACGTACATCGGGGACGCATAGTGATAGTGATTTCTTACAACAAAGAAATGAACAGATAAATAGGATTAATCATTTTATTACGACCGACAATAGCCCTTGTGATGAACTAGGGTTGTCAATTTCAGTTTAATCTCCTAAATTCAGTATCAACAGTGTAAACTGGCTCTATTGACAGGCACTGTGATATTCGAAATATGCACAAGCTTTTAAAATCTGTACGTAGAGTCTAGCGATCATGTCCACCCACTTTTAGTTTCAATTCACCGAAATTTATCGATGAACGAAACGAAGTGTGGAATTCGCAGCCATTATAAATTGTATGTTTGATATATGGCCGAAATGTACGCAAACACGGATACCTTAGACATGTACGTGTTCTGTACAGAGAAGTTGAAGTGAAATGCACCATGAAAGCACAGTGAAGCCAGAGCATGTGTAGGTCCATAATTGTATGCAAACACCCATACATTAGGCTACGCACCTGTTCTGTAATGACGTTGACGCACATAGCAAGAACATGGGGCGTGGTCAGCGAAATAACGGTGTTTTTCGATCGCTGCTTGTACAACTAAATTTCCAGTTTGTTACATCATAGT
>JAIZAY010001106.1:0-21379 GCA_029531755.1 Holothuria leucospilota | reverse complement strand
GAACTGGCACCTCACTCCTGAGGGAGGAAGTAGGGTGAGAACCATGAACTTGATACACCTGAATGAACTGATTCTTATCAACTTTACTTTGAATTATTCCGCGAGTTACCTTTTATGTAACTCTCCAGCAATCTGCAAGCAAAATATTCATTTAAAAAAGAAGAGAACAACAGACGAAAGGATGGTCCTCAAAATGTCTTACTGTTACTTGATGATGTATTCTCCATAAATTTTTGTAGGTACAGTACATTCTGTTGATACCCATCACTATGGACAACTGGCATGGAACAATGAATCTTCACTATAAAGGACATGGACAGACAAGTCTGTCCATGTCCTTATAATTGAAGATTCATTGGTCCATGCCAGTGTCCATAGTGATGGGTTCAACAGAATGTACTGTACCTACAAAATTTATGGAGAATAATCATCAAGTATACAGTAAGACATTTGAGGACCATCCTTTCGTCTGTTTTCTCTTTTTTAAATGAATATTTTGCTTGCAGATTGCTGGAGAGACATAAAAGGTAACCGAGAATAATTCAAAGTAAAGTTGATAAGAATCAGTTCATTCAGGTGTATCAGTTCATGGTATCACCCTACTTCCTCCCTCCAGGAGTGAGGTGCCAGTTCAACCCCCAAAACCCCTACCACAGATCTGGAATCAGAGGACATTACTGCTCTGTATTGTCAGATCCTCAGCTATAAACTACATCAACACCACCATCCTCTGACACAAATGAAATTAAAGTGGACATGCAAAAGCCCAGTACTAGTACCAAACCACAATCTGCTACAGTAGATTGAAAGGATCATCTCTTGGTACATACAGAAACCCCCAGTCTCTGAAGAAAGGGTTGAACAGGGTAAAGTATCTGCTGCCTTGCCAAAGAGACCTTCCAAGAAACTAACTGTGCTGTCAAACATTTTACATAGAAAAAGCCCTGCAAGCAAGGCAGCATATCTGGCAAGACCAAGAACCTCAATCAGACCTGCATGGTGGCTGCCCATTGAAGTTACTGTACTGTAGATGATGAGGTCAGGGACTTAACTATCAAACGTTTTCTGCAACACCCTCACTGACCATGGAAGTACCACCGAGCAGGGCAGGAATTAAGCAAGGGCTCAGGGTGATTAGCCCCTGTAACTTGCAAAATAGCTCCCAAAACTGGGGTTACGAGGGTGAATTTGGCCATATACTTGTGTAGGGAAGAATGTTTTAACTGCACATTTCAGTCAACTAGCCCCAAAAGAGCCCTCGTTTGACAAATGTTAGTTCCTGCCCTGCTACCGAGGTAGTACTTCCATGGACTTTAAAATTAAGCATAGCCTCTTCCATTGATGATTCTACAATTTTTTGAGGCAGCGTATCAGGGCTTGACATAAGCTTCAAAAAGGGCACGGCGAAAATGCCATCGGTAGGTCTTAAAAGTGAAGGGCACCACGGCAGATATGAAGGGCATGACGGCAAAAATGGATATGAGGGAGGGGCACAACGGCATTTTGTCAAGTATGCATTATCGAGGGTGGTACATCTTTTGCGGACTAGTAAAGGGTGTACCAAGACTATTGCATTATGTGAACATTAATACAACTAACCTGCAACAAATACTTACTTTTCTAGGATAAAAGTCTGACTTTTATCATTTTACTTACAATTTTATGTTAACTTCATAACAGTTCCAAGCACAGTTTTATTTAGTTTGTTTATACATAATGTGCATGTTGTACAGTCAGTTTATTTTTTGAGGGGGGGGGGGGGGGTTCACACTACTTCGAAGAACATGATGCAGATGGCTTGGATCTTCTTGCAGCTGTTGCCCACCACCTGTTTACTGCTGGTTCAGAATTGTACACAGATGGTTCAGGTCCCTCTGTACAAATCCGCAGAAGATCCTCCAGGGTTTCCCTTTTCAAAGATAGACGCCAGTCTCCAAGGAACCTCTTCAAGTATGAAAATGACCGCTCTACCTGTGCAGTAGCCACAGGGCAAACTAACAGGATATTAATGAGGTGCACCAGGTTGGGAAAGTGCAAGGACTTGCGGCTTATTATACGTTCCCATGTAGAATTAAAAAATTCACCCCCAGCCCCCTGGGATACTTTCTGGCTTCTGCTTAGGTCCAACTTCAGTTTTGTCCATTCCCTTTGAATGACGTCCAGATTGCATCCATTCTTTATCAATATGTCATGGAAATGGTCAGCCAACTCCTGGATCTGATCATTGCCATAGTCTTGTAGGGAAGCTGGGTCCAATGGTATGTTGGCAGGGTCCAATATGTCTGCTGCCAAAAGGACTTTGTCCTGGGTGAAGTTCTGGAAGCGAGAATCAATACAACTTAAGACGTTTGTTAGAACCTCTGTGGAAATCTTTTTGAATTTATCAAGGGTCTCTGGGGTTGTTGTCAGGTGATGCCCCCGGAACTTCCAGTTACTTCTCTGGGTGACTTCCTCCAAAACTTTTCGAAGTCTTGGGCCAGGTTTGGTTAGTTTTGTGCGTAACTCTACAGTTGTTGCCTCAATATTTGCACGTACAGCAGATAGTGCCAAGTTGTCAGCCTGTAGAGATATGGACAGTTCTGCCAAGTCTTCCACTAAATCCTGGTAGAATGCCAGATGAAGGACAAATTCATGTGAAGTCATCTTCTTAAGGTAACCCTTCATCTTAGCTACATCCCCTGCAGGGATATCTGTCCTTATCCCAGAGGCAACATCCTGGAAGTGAGCCACCTGACAGACATAGTCTCTATCAAGTGTTCTTAGGGCTTTTCTCCTATGATCAATCCAGCGAGTGCCTTGGGCTCTGACTGGCTTAAGTATATCCTCACCAAGTATTTCAGATACTGCTTTAAGTTCATTCCATTTCTTTGCAGACCGATGGTACATATAATAGAAATTCATCATGAGATCGTCAATCTGGGAAAAAAGGAAAAAGGTTTAAATGTTTAGTGCAATCCCTTATTTTGAGATGTGCAGCTGAGAATCTAAGACAACAACTACTGTAAAAAGTACGCTACTTTTGATGTTTAGCTAACACTTCATATCAATGTCAGCTGACCTTTTTAACTTTTACTGATGCTGGTGCCTTAATTTAAAGACAACCTAGGGCAATGACAATCAATAGATGTATAACACTGAGACACAATGCCCACTCTAAGCCATGCCCATAATTATTATTAATTGTACACAGATTTATGCTTTTGAGATTACCTGAGTGTAGTATGACCCTTTGAATGCATCACTTAATGCCAGCTCAAGTTTGTGAGCAACACAGTGGAATTTCAACATCCATGGTAACTCCCTCTGCATTCGTACCATCACCCCACTCTGTGATCCAAAATTCACAGATGCCCCATCTGCTGCCATGGCAATGCAACTTCTTTCAAGAGAAAGGTCCATATCTTCAGCCTTTTCTTTTATTGCTTCAAATATAGCTTCTGCTTTCCCACTCTCTGGTTCAGTAATGCTGTGAGAAAAGTATTAAAATAGTATGTAGATTTTGCAACATCTTACATATTTGTGATTGCAATACAGTTTAATAAGGGAAAAGTAACTTAAACAATTTCAGTTTCAATTTTAAGTAACTCACCCAAGGAGCTTGATGGTGGGAACTCCTTCATCAAGGTACTTGATGCTGATGATCTCCTTTTCTGACAAGGACTTGTCTGTGCTGCCATCAAACAGCAAGGAACAGTAGAATGGTTTCATTTGAATTTTGTCTTTCAGATTATCTAGAAAAGTCATCGATATGTCACCAATAAACCTCTGACATGCTTTATCATGGAGGTAGTTGTCTCCTAACTCCACACCATGCTTCTTCTCAAGAAGAGCTATTGTCCTAAACATTTGAAAGGATTGTTCAGAGTAGGCCACTGTGTAGGCTATGTCAAATAGCTTGATCATTTGCTGATGTTTGATAGTATCCCAGTGTGTTAACATCTGTACAATAGTAGAATCTTCCACTGGATGCAGGGAGTTGACAGCATGTACATGGTTTCCTGACTTGAGGTGTGTAACTGCATTGCACTTCTTCACTATGTTGGTTCCCTTAACATAAGCATCAACCTGCCCATCACACATCTGAGCTTGCCCTGTGTTCATAGAGGAAGACCCTTGCTTCTCTTCATAGTAATTTCTACAAACTTTACACCACACCTTAGATACCAAACCATCCGTCACTTCATACTCTAACCAATCACTGAAACCCCAGGATTCTACAACATTCTTCTTTGGCATCACATGTGTACGCTTGGCTGGTACTGTGGTAGCTTGTTGGTGCTGCATGGCCTCCTGCTGTTCTGGTAGTAGAGGGGACTTGTCTCTGGCAGGTGGAGTATCAGGCAGTTGAACTTGGAGTGACTGACCTGCAGAGGAGGATGCTCCAGAGGACCCATCACTAGATTCAGCGGATGATGGATTTGAAACCCGCCTATAAAAAAAAATAGAAAAATGCTTAATCATCCTCCTTATTTAAGTTAAGAGTAACAAAATAAAACTATAAAATTCGCTTGCCCACTTCATTAGTTTGCTATTGTACAAAGAGAACAAAAATGCCACATAGAATATCTACCACTCCTTTATTCAACCTACATTCTCCCATCAAAAAAGCATTTTTTGACTTCTAGGCTACTATGATTCCATTATATCAATTTTGATCATAAAATATAAAACTAAAAATTACTTTGGCCTGTAGCTTGATCAGCCCCACTAAAAAATTCCAACACGGACCCATCCCTTACATCACATAAGTCTCCAATTTGATGTATTGTATGAGCACTGCTCCACATACTAGGTACCCCTGAGCATTGATCATATGATGTTTATCATCATTTTCCATAATGTAAACTGTTCATCTTATTCATGTTAAGTGTTATAATCATTTTATTCATGTTCTAATTCTATCAGTATCATGTAATTTGCCTAATATTGATACTAACTTAGGCCTGTGTACGCACTACAGAACAGACTGGCTGGGCTTATTGATAATCTTATAATTTAATTCCCAAAATATTCTTACATCGGCATCAGCTCCACAATTAAATAAATCCCGCATCAGCATCAGCACTGCAGTATTCACCCAACACCATACCCATCCCACCTTTCCCCGACCCGCCAGTTTACTCTCCACCACCCGCAGACATGCCGGATGCCGTTGGGAACGGTCATTGTCAGGCACTAGGCCCAGTAGCCAGAGGACTAATCTCTAGGCCTATACACCTCCCTAAAGTAATGTAGGCCCATCTTTCTGAAGCTATTTTTTATCGTATCACGCGGCAAATAATTTTTTTTTTACCTGAACATCTGGTCGATGCGGGCACACTTTCTCGAGGCTTTAGCCATCTCGAGTTGTTTCTTCCTTTTCGTTCTTTCGCTTGAAGGCATGATGAACGTAAATCGGAAGTGCTTAAAAACTTCTTTTATTGCTAGCTTGGTTCATATCCAGCTAGCTCAAAGAAACTTTTTGCATGTAATTAGCGCCAAGAGAAAGTCACATACGCACGTTTTCCCCCCCTTTTTGTACGTGGTATGTTCCGCAAGATTGTATCAGCTCGTTGCATTTTCCTTAAATTCGACGATACTACTTTCATTGCGGGGATTTTCTGTAAATACTCCCTCCCGCCTCAGCACTAAATATCGGAACTTGACAACGACTAAAAGCAAGTCTGACCTCTGCTGTCTTTCGCACAACGTCAATGGGCCTTAAGTGTGTGTTTTTGCTCGCTTCAAGTGCGAGATTGTCCCATTGACTTACTGTGTAAAAGCATCGTAGAAGCAACGTTGCTTCAAGTGAAAGGATGATCGCTGATTTATGTTGCGGCAAGGTAGGAGACGCTAGTTTTGCGCTACAATTTCTAAGAAATGACTGATCGTCTAACTTCAGCGTGAAACCACAATGCGATGGACGATTTGAACCAAAAAATATTGGGAGTTTTAGGAACTGTAACTTAGCCTATTGAGGTACTTGGGATGTGCATAGTGAAAGGGAGGGCACCGACGGCAAATCAAAACGGGCATGACGGCAACTTTTGCCGTTGCGCGAGTGTATTTTTCGGGGGCGCCGCGGCAAACAACGAGGGCACGACGGCTTTTTGCCGTCGGTGCCGTCGGTTATGTCAAGCCCTGGCGTATGGAGCTCAAAACCCTCAAAAAATCTCTGGGTCTCAAGGAAGTAATCCTATGGTCAGATTTAAGTACAGTACTATGCAAAAACATGTCATTCAGAGTTCCCACTTTGGATGTGAAGGCTTTAAACTCTACATTGCATGTAGGCCTACATGGTCTAGGAATGGTTCTAATCTGGTGTGCAAATACTATGTTGTAGTCAGTGATGAACTTGACCATTTAAAGTTCCTTGTGCTGACAGCTAACAAAAGCCCCTCTAAAGTTAGCATACTAAGACAGCATTGCACATTGTGCTCTTTTGGTGTGATAAATGTGCTATTAACCAGTTAAAAAGTATAAACACTGTTTGTTCCCACTAACAAAGTATTCTTCAGACCTGCAGTTAACATATTTTTGTGAGTTTCATCCTGGGAAGGGACCAGTAGATGTGGTCATATTAAAATGAGTTTTTATGGGGATGTTTAAGTACACAAAGTTGTTATCAGTGATGCTAAAGCAGTTAAGTGAGTATGATGAGCAGACAATACAAAACATGAAAGTGTTTTACCTTGGACAGGAGCACTACAGTATCTGCATTCAGTACTGCGATGGCAGTAAAACCGTCTCATGCACTCTGCAAGTTCATTCTGTAGACCACTTAGGGCAGCCAACAGAAACCATTCTAAATTTCTGCAGAAATAGCCAGTATGATGTAGAACAAGCCAAACCCATATAAATACCAAATGTTTACAGACTGCGAAGTAAGAGTGTGGCTGTAATACTGAATTCAGGAAAACTGAAGTACATTGAAAATCCTGTTGTGATTTAGGGATCTACTTGGCAATATTCATGTCTACAGGATTTCTTTATGTTGTAAAGTTGCAGTGAGGAAAGTTCACCAATGATTTTGTTAGAGACCTTGCATGTAAGGGTAATCTGCTGTCCATGTGCAAGGATGATATGTATGGTTCAATTTGTAACTTGTGAGGTTTGAGTTTTTCAGATTTGTCAAATTCCCCAAAACTCACTGGTTTGGGAGTCTAAGAGCGACGATACTTACCTCCTTATTTACCTATGTACCCATTATTGCCCCCAATAACTGTCTGGCAAAAAACTAATAGCACCGCGGAAACCCTTAGCAGTAGAGGGCGCCCTAAACCCCAAATCGTCCTTCTGCATTTTTGCCTCATCGTGTTTGGCACGTCTCAAACTTGTCTGGTTCAGTTATTGGGGGCAATAATGGGTACACAGGTAAATAGTAGGTAAGAGAGGAGCGAAATAGACAACTAGGTTTCTCACACTTAGTGAACATTACTACCGTATAAAGTCATAAGACTTGACCAAAATTGAACGGAAATGTTTCCTCTCATGTTGTACAAGATTGATTGTAGACTGCTAAATGCTGCTTTTATTTACATCCATTTTCGGGGAATCAACCAAAACATAGAGATAAAATGAGAAAAGTACTGACAACTTCTTCATCTTGTTCTGAAAGCCTCCTGTCAAGTTTACATAGCAATGGCAAAAGTTTTCAAAATCTGCAGCAGTTCCTTTTAAGCATATTTCCAGCTTTCCGTCCGTAACGTTCCGTCCGTAACATCTTCGTTTTAGAGCCTTGCTCCTTCCCTCCTTATATTTAATTCAATTTGGTGGGATAATATTATACATATTAGCAATATTTATTAACTTATCACATAAGCTTGACAATACAAGAATGTTCCCAAAATCAGGGAAAAAATCTTCCGTCCGTAACATTGCACATTCCGTCCGTAACACAGGATTTTGGTTTGGGGTAGGGGGTTAATGCAAGTACACTGAAGGTTATAAGTGGGGGGATCCTAAAGTTTAACTACCAGGTCTTTGTTACATAAAACCCTTTTGACTGCAAACTTAAACACTTCACAGAGTTTTGACCTTTTGTGATACGTGTAAGATTTGATGATTTTTCTGATTCCGTCCATAACGCACACTTAATTAGCATATTCAGCCCATTTAGGCACCTCCTCCTAGGTAAGTTGTGATAATATTATAGAGGTATCCAACCTTGTATCAATCATGCATACCCCACCCAGCACTACTTCTCGTACAATTTATGAAGAGTCTTTATTGTTCTGATTTCCGTCCGTAACACTAGCAGAGGTTTTGGATCTGACCCAGAATTGGAATCTCTTTACTTTAGAGAGACTTAAGCAGAAAAATATGTATAAATAAACCTTGAATTCACTAGAACTATAAATAATGTTACATATTTTTACAGAAATCATATTACGAGTGGAAAAATAGGGACTATATGAGAGATGTTTGTTTACGTACGTAACATGGACAGAATTTCTGTCCTCGTTACGTATGTAAGATCAAACTATTTTCAAGAAAATTATGCACTTTGAAATTCTTGAGTGTATTGTAACACAAGTTTTACTCTTTCCTGAATTGTAAATTAGTGAAATGTGATACATTCATAGTTAACAAATGTTCCTGATGTATCTAGATTAACTTTATTGATGTATCACAGACTAGGTCTTGTTTACGTACGAACATACGACAGATTTCACCTTAAAGGCTCTCAGATCCTTGTTGTGAGTAGAAGGATAGAGGAAAGCACACAAACCAGTAACAAATGTGGCCTTCTTTAAACTGATGCCGTTTTATTAAATTCTCTGGAAATTTGTATCCTGTAGGCTTGTAAACATGATAGTTACGTACGTAATGATGAGAGGACAGAAATGTTCGTACGTTAAATAAATTACTCTGTAATCAGCTATGATGTGTTTACTGCTGGAATGATTCAACTTTGTATACTTCATACAACAATAATGAAGTATTTCAGCATAATTTTAGATCTGGAAATCTTTTCTAATAGTAATAATATCAATTACTAAGATTCCATATCCAGAGGACAGAAAAAAGTCCAAATTGTACTCCAAATTGCTTATTATATTTTGAGGTGTTATTGTTCCTCTAAATGTCCTTTTTTCATTTAACATTCATTTTGTACATCAATTTATGAATGGTAACCAAAAAAATTGCATCAGTCACATTTGCAAAGGTCTTATTTGCATTGTAAATTTGCACCACATATAATGTCACAAATATTGGTCAAAAAGAGGGCAAACTAGCCCCAAATTCTCCAAGAACAACCTTTATATAAATTGGACATTCATAAAATTGTCTTTATTATCTCTGTGTAGTCCTCCAAGTATGATGAACTATAAAATCATCAAAGTATACACGTGCATTTTTCAAAATATCATCATGGGAAAAAGAACAGACTGCATGTACCCCTTTAGTGTGGAATTACCCATATCTCAAGATAGGAAGGTTGGATAAATTTCATACTTAGTAGGTAGATGCATAATGGTAAGAGGAAGAACCGTATTGTTTTTGATGGAGGTCAAAGGTCATCTGGGGTCACTGGCGGTGAAATGCTGAAAACCTTGTTAACACGATATCTCAAGGTAGGAAGGTTGGCTAAATTTCATACTTGGTATGTAGATGTGTTTTGGTGAGAGAAAGAACCCTATTGTTTTGGTGGAGGTCAAAGGTCATTTGGGGTCACCAGGGGTCAAATCTTGAAAACCTTGTTAACATGATATCTCAAGCTAGAAAGCCTGGATTAATTTCATACTAAGTATGTAGATGCCTAATGGTGAGACAATGAACGCCTTCATTTTTGGTGGAGGTCAAAGGTCATCTGGGGTCATCAGGGGTCAAACACTGAAAACCTTGTTAACACGATATCTCCAGGTAGGAAGCTTGAATAGATTTGCTACGTAGTATGTGGATGCATTATGGTGCGAAGGTGAACGCCTTCATTTTTGGTGGAGGTCAAAGGTCATCTCAGGTCACTGGGGTTCAAACACTGAAAACCTCAACATGATATCTCCAGGTAGAAAGCTTGGATAGATTGTAAACTTGGTATGTGGATGCATTATGGTAAGAAAATGAACCCTATCATTTTTGGTCGAGGTCAAAGGTCATCTGAGGTCATTGGGGGTCAAACACTGAAAACCTTGTTAACACGATATCTCCAGGTCTAGGAGGCTGGGATAGATTTCATACTCAGTATGTGGATGCGTTATGGTGAAAAGATGAATGCTTTCGTTTTTGGTGGAGGTTAAAGGTCATCTGGGGTCTAGGGCTGTAAACGTTTAGCAAAATTACTCAACGTTTAATCGCAAAATTTTGCGATCGTTTAGCGATTAATTGCAAGTACATATGATCAGCATAGAGACTTTGAACGTGCTCTTGAACAAGATGAATATGTAAAATGTGTTAGTGATGTCCGGGTGACATAGTTTCCATGAACCTCAAACACAGACCCTCATAGAAGCTTAACTTTGATGCCGTATTTCACTTTTTCAAAAAGAGTTAGGCTAAAGTGAACATCTAATTTTCTGTAATGACTGCAGACTTTTCTTTTTAATTTCCTACCGAAAAACGGGTTTTGCGATTAATCGCTGGTAGCTTTGTACTAAACGTTTTTTACACATGCGATCGTTTAGCGATTAATTGCTAAACGGTCACAGCCCTACTGGGGTCACAGGGATCAAAAAGCAAAATTTCCCAAGAATTCCCAAGATCGTCTCATGGGTTCAGCAGGAGTCAAAAAGCAAATTACCCCAAGAATTCCCAAGATCATCATCTCAAGTCATTAGTGGTCAAAATGCAAAATTTCCCAGCAATTCCCAAGATCAAATATGAACCAAAAATTATTTTCCAACATGTTAAGATAGCACTTGACTTGTTAAGATAGCATAGTGACTGAAAGATAAAGGACATAATGGCATATTATTTGGAATGGAACATATATCATCGAAACCTCAATGCATTTTTGCATTCTGGATTCATACAGAAAAACGGGTTTTGCAATTAATTGCTGGTGGCTTTGTACTAAACATTTATTACATATGCCATCGTTTAGCAAGTAATCGCTAAACAGTGACAGTCCTAGTAGGCAGTCACCCCAAAACTTTGCTTTAAAAAAAAATCAGCAAATTCTTGCAAATCTCCTCTTATTGCATCACAAGTACCTCTGAAGATATTTTGAACATAACTGTGAAAATGATAGGTAAAGCAAGGAGAAATTCTCCTTGAATTTCACAATTCACTAGCAAAAACATTGTCACATGATCAAAATAGACCATTCATGTGCTAGTGTGACCAGGCATACTAACTCTGATTTGGGTGACTGCCTATTGCCTTTAAATGTTACATAATAGTCATACTGTACACAATTTCCCTGGTTGAGATTAATTTGCATTTCTGTGGCTTCTACGTATTTTAAAATTGTCTGTTTTGCTATCTAAATTTACCGTCCGTAATGGAATTTGCAGTCATCACTTATCACACTCAAACTGTATTGAATTGCATATTTGCATGTAAGTGTTATGAGCAAGCATAGGCATAACAGTGTAAATATCATGCAAAGTTTTTGAGGTGCATGAGATTTGCCAGGTTTACGGTTGTGTCAGCAACAAAGACTGAGTTGACATGAAACATGAAATCTGGATACAATTTTTATTTCATTACATGAATTTACTTTTCATTCCAGCTTACACTTGATCAAATCAGATTATCCATCATTTCCAAGGAATAATTTAGTATTCAAATTTTGTGTAGCAGTTTTGAGAATTTCCTACTTCTGTAGTACAAAACCACTGAAAACCCTTTGGTTATGCACACAAAAAAGTTCTACACATTTTTGCATTTGTGTAGCAATTTGGCCAGCTTGTGTAGCAAATTGCGATGTGATACCAGATAAATTATTTCCTGGTTTGGGGATTTTAGCTATTGATTCATTTCCAGAAAAGTTTCAGCGTTTAAAATTATGTGCGCAAAATTCCATCCATCCATGCCACTTACAGTATGACATATCACATGCACTGGGCTTCCATTTTGTGTTGCCAAATCACTATCTTATTTTTGGGTAATTCCATAAATTAGGGTACCAAACTATGACATGGCATTTTTGGCCTTAAATTCATAAATCACCTTTTTTATATGACACATTTTTTTTACCTATTTTATATATTAATTACTTTGATAATGATGTTGAGTTATTTCATTCATATGTGCCTGAATTGTGAACACCCTCAAATTTGCCTCATTTATGGAAAAATGTATATTCCTGATGTAAAGGGGACACCAAAATACTGAAAATCACATTAAAAACATATCTGGATCTGCTTCATATTCTTTTTGTGTATTCTTAAGATGATTTGCATAATACCTATTTTTTAGTCAGTTTGTCATTTTATCTCTATTTCACAGTGCTAAAACAGGTGTTCCCCGTGTTAACAGGGTAAGGGGACACCAAACGGAAAATGTGTGATAATTCAAAATTTCAAAAAGTCTGCAAAGTTTTTTAAACTGCATGTTTTAAAGCCTCACAAAACCTAATAATTCAGGTCAAAAAATAAAACATAACAAGTTTGGAGCTTATGTTATTTACTTCTTAACGTTTCCCACGTAAACTTTTCAGGGGACACCAAATCATTGAGTAGAAATCGAAATAGCCTTTTTTTGGCCTATTTTTTTGAAATTTCTCTGGAATGTTTTTTAAATGCATAAAGCTTTGTCCAGGCTTGAAAAATCCATCAAACTTAAAAATTTGGAATAGTTCAAATGGGTAGTGTTATTGAAAAGGGGGTACACATGTTCCTCGTGTAAAGGGGGACACCAAAGTTTAAGCGAGGAACATCCCTTTTGTAGAGTCATCATGTTGGGAAAATGTGCATATATTTATGAATCAAGTGTTTTTTGTCACAAGTGATTTGTCATCAACAATTTTGTTGCGAAAATTTAAGCCTAAAATAAAGGAAAATCTAGCTTTTCAAATGGCAACTGTTAAATGTCATAATTTTTCCCCCAAAATGCCCTAATTTTGTGTCGTTTTTTGTCAAATATTGGGAAAATTAATTTCCATAATTCAATTTTGTGGGAAATATGTTATTAACTTAGTGACTGTGGCAAAAGAAAAGCATAACAGTGACCATGTAGATTAAACTCACAAGACAGTTCCCATTCAAAGCATTTTCTTACCACTGGTACCCTAATTTATGGAATTACCCTTTTGTGTATGGTTTTGAAAAACCCCATACTTTTTATAGTTGCTATTCATGGTCTGTTTTGCGTAGGGTTACTAATGTGGTCCAACATGCACTGATTCTAGAAAAGCTGAGAAAAATCCCAGAAATAGCAAATTTTCCCGATAAGAACCACTTGATGAGTTCATATTTGTTTGGTTGCTATAGCAGCCACAGGAAGACCTCAATGCTTGTGGAGAAAACCTCCAATATTCCTTCTGAATGTGTATCTGTACGGTATGGTTTTATGTGTCCAATAGTACTATCAGAGCTTACCTACTGTAGGCTATTGAAACTCATAGCATTCTCATCATTATGGTATACTACTGTACATTTCTGTGAATTAATGTAACTTGAAATCTGTACACCACTCACTTTTGACCATCTTTTTCTGTTCTTATTTTCTAACCTTTCCTAAAGAGAGATAACCTGAGAGAATATACCAAAAATACTGAAGAAATATTAGGTATGAATGACATTCTCAGTATCAATTTTATATTATCATTCATAACTCAGAAATATTTGGAGACTTTAAGTTGGTATGAATTTAACTGGCTTTTTTATAATCCAAGATTTTAATACTCATTATATCGGCATTGGTATCATCAAAAGGGGGTATGGAACAAGAATACAACATCTAGTCACTGGAGAAGATGCACAGAGACGTCATCCAATATTACACCATGAACTGGGACTGAAAATAATATTTGCTACAAAGCAAGTGTGTTTTATTTTGTATTAGAAGAATTTTCACAGGCAAGGCTTTCATTAAAAGGGCTTGTCCCAGAACACAGGCACCAGTCCAATCTACATTTTGTCTCTAGGTTTTGTAGATATTGGCTGAATGAGTTGCCACTTTGCTATGAGCACGGTCCTTAAATTGATTCCCTGCTGAATGCGAAACAAATCTATGCAATCACACTGTAAGGCATATTTGTGTGTATGGCACTGGTTTTTTTAACTTATACCAATTCTTCCTGATTTGGGTTAAAATTTAAAAATTCAACTGTCATCTCAAAAGTTTTGTTTTTGGAAAGTAGAAACACTAAATTTTAAGAAACCTAGAAGTTCATAGCTTAAATCATTTCTGTTTTTCTGTCATAAATACTGGTTTGCTACTAAATACCCATTCATTATGCAAAAACCTGTATTAATTGAGGCTTGCCTGCTTTAGTAAAAGCTTATCAGAAACATCTTTTAATTCATTGATGTAATGGGTAACAGGTTGGCAAATAATGCAAGTGATCTTTTTCACTGATAATAGTGACAAGAAACATTTTACAGCAAAAATAAGCTTAAATTGTCTTGATTTTAGAAATTCTGCATCAAGAAGTTTTCATTAAAACCACAGGAATCAGTTTATGTTGATTATTTTCTCACTGTGTAATTATGTAGGGGTCCCCCATATAACAGAACACAAAAAGTTGGAACAGCTTTTAAAGTCTAGAATTTTTCACCTAGCACTAATTTTGTTTCGGACGTAACAAGATGTCAACAATTTGACTTAGTTCAAAAGTTCTGCCATATTTAATGTCTATAAGGTGAATTAACATTCCTGTTGAAAGAAAATCAACACAGTTTTACAGTTATACTAAGAAATTAAGCACAAAGATACAAAATTTCAAATTAATGTAATATTAAGAATGTTCCATACTGCTGTAACATTAGTTGTAGTTCCCGAAGACTTACACACATCAGCTTATATTGTGCAAACTGTGTCTTTATTGAAAGATTTTATTAGGAAAAATCTTGCCCAGTTCTTCTAAAATCCTGAACAAACTACAGCTTGTTGATTCAGTTTTAACAGCTTAAAGAGCCAACATAATGGTGTCTGATCATACTTGTTTCGGACGTAACAATTTGTCAACTATTTCTTTTTTAAAATGCCTTGATTGTCATTAGAGCAAAATAATATCCTTAAGAAAGTCCACCAATTTGCAAAATTGTACAGTTTGTTCCAGAGTCAATGTGGTACAAGGTCCAGGTAATTATTCTAATTCTTTATGCTCAATTAGCTGTCCCCCCCCCATCCTCCCCCTCTAAAAAATCCCTGCAGCCTTTTCATTTTTGAATAGCAAACTTGTACTGGTTATAGAAATTATATGAATCTGTCAAGACATAAACTTTACCACCACTCAAAATGCCTTTTTGCACTTACTGTATTGAAGTGGGGCCATAGTTGTACTCTAGGGGCTGTGAGCATACAGTACATGAGGATCATGCCCAATTATAAAATATGTTTTGCAATGTAGTAAGACCAGAGCCTGACTTTTCAGTGCTGTGTAAAGCGACTATAAAGCCTACAGGTAACATGTTTTAATTAGACCAGCTCCCATGGAATCATACAGTGTAGCAAAATGGTACATATTTGATCACTAACTACAAACAACTCTCTGACAACTGTTTTGTGCACAAAGTAATTGTTGAACATCATGAAACTAATTGACACATGTTCCAGAGTGCCATACAGTTCAGTATTTTTGAAGTTACTCTACAGTATATATAAACTCAACATAGTTTGGTGAATGTAAGATTTCAACTTGAGTTCATGTAATATTCCAGAGAAGTTCATGTACACTAGCTAATATTAATTTTGCATTCTTTTTTATTTTTATTTTGTAGGTTGTTTTCTTTATTATTTGTTTTGAGCATAATTCAAGAACCAATTTCATTTAAAGTGATCTTACTTTATCAAAGGTTCTGCTTTAAACCTATTTCAATTTTCATTACAACTCTACTTCTAAGCATGCAGCATGTGGTACTGGCTGTAGCAACTTGTGCAGAGTGAAAATCATTCTTAGAAAAAAATAATGAGTGGTATATTAAAATGAAATCTCGAGAAATATTTTAAAGATGGCCCCAAATGCTTCAGCCAAAGTAGAGGCTGAAGAGTATATTAGGGTACTGTACAGTCACAGTAGCGAGCAAAATATCTACTGTATCATTTAGGCAAAGGTCACAAATTGGCCTTGTGGCTACCTAACTGGCCTGTGTGGTCACCATTCATTAAAAATTCAATTTTTTCTTGCAGAGTTTGATATATTTTACATATATCTTAGTAAACACGAAATCTTAGAAGTAAATTTATAGTAAACTGCTGGTGACTTCTAATCTGCAATGTGATGAAATGGCAATGAGCAAGTTACGCCCATAAAACTAGGGTAGACTTTATCCCAGCCATTTCAGCTGTCTGTAATGTGGTTTCCTAACAGTAGTCTGGGGAAAGATGTCAATATATACTGTACCTCTATTCAATGTATGAAGGTGTAGGCTACAGTAGGAATTCCTGTCAAAGTTTCAGTAACTGTAACAGACTGGACCCTATCCATGATCATACCATCCATCCCACAGTTTTATGCTACTTCATGGGCAATCTGCAGATGTTCTATGCATGTCCAGTACATGGCAAAATAATATCTTTAATTCTGTTTAGTAGACCTTTTCAATCAACAACCAATCATCTACTGAACAGTAACTTTTTGGGGGGTTTGCTCTTTCAGGTTCAGGTGAATAGGGTTCAATTGGCAATTCAGTATCCAGTTTTATCATGTGCATAGTGCACTGCTGTACATGTATGAAGGAAAATCTTCACCAGATTGTGTAGCATTCATGGTATACAGTAACACACAGTAACATAGCCTACATATATACAGTACCACAGCCCACTACTCATTGTGAGCAATATCATCTCATTACTGAATGAAAAACTGGCATAAAGAGAATCAATTCTGAACCAAGACTTATACAACTGCAGCACTACAATAGCTCATTGCCATCTTTATTGGAGAGGTAATGGGTGAGGTGGCATGTATAATGGTCATGGATCCTTCCCCTATGAAATTCTCTTCCACCTCACCCACATGCATATGAAGTAGTTTGGTCCAGTAAACTGACTTTACTTAATTTTGAACCCATAAATTTGCCTATGATCTCATATATTTCATTATCCATCCCCCCCTCCCAGCACACAAATATACACTTATATTCTGCTGTTTTAATGTCTAGGCATCAAAATCATGGAAGGGTTACATTTTCACCAAGGATCGGCATTCATGGACATGAGCATTTCATCATGGTCGTCATCACCAACTTCACTGGTCATCATAAACCTTATTGTTTCACAGTTCATGCTCTATTCTAATAGAACCCTCATCATTCATATTATTCACATCTTGTGGACTATCACCCTTACAAATCGTCACAAAGTCCACAGTTCTCATGTCAACATTTTGTGTTACGTCCGAAACAAACAAAGGAGGGCACATAATATGATACTAAGTTTTTGGTACATGTAAGACATGTAGAGTTTAACAACTGCAAAGAATCTGATTCAAGTTTGTGGAGAGAACAAAAAGTGACTTTGTTAAGATCTCAAAAGACACATTTGTCCAATTTTTTAATAGTTTACACCAAATCATTGGAATTAGAGCAATCATTCCCATTTTTGACCAAACAGGTGCACCTCATGTTTGGAAACCATTTCCTACCAGGGTGGTTACAATGTATTCACGTAATATACCTACTAATATTATCAGATAACAAAGCAATGACCAATTCCTTTTAATAATATGAAACAGCAAACATAAAATGTTGGAATTTCCGTCAACACCCGGAGCTGTTACGTCCGAAACAAGTTTCCACCCATATTGTACAAAAGATCACAAAATGGAGTGAATGATTAGCTGTAGAGCATGACTTTCCAAAGATAGAAATGGATAAGAACTCTTTCACCCTACTAGAGTATCTTCACTAAAAATTCTGGGAACATTCATTCAAATATTTGTTTCGGACGTAACAATGGTTTCAGACGTAACATGTGTTGACGGAATTCTTCTTTTGTTAACGGTGAGATGGGGAAACAATCTGGGTAAGTTGACTTACTATGAAAATAAGGTTTGTAGTTATGTCAATTTAAAAAATGTTAATAAACATCAAATTTATTTTGTTGCATTGGTCATATCAGCCAAATAAGAATGTTTCGGACATAACAAAAGTGTTGACGGAAAATTTAGATTTTTTTTCAATTTTTCATAATTTTTTAAGTCCTGGATTTAAATCATTCAAATGCACTTATTATAGGGTAAACTGGGGTAAAAACGCCCATGGGGTAAAAACGCCCGGAAAACTTTTTTTCTCTGCCAGTGAAAAATTACATGATGTGTGATAGAATGGAACATATTTTGAAAACAATGTTAATATATAGTAATGATAAAAGAAAAAAAATTATTAACATATTTCAGGGGTATTGAGGAACTGTTGAAAAAAATATGCCGAAAAATGTTTTGAAAAATTCCCGTCACAGGTTTAGCCTTCATCAGTTCATATTTACCCCATATGAAAATGATGTTTATTTTTTATCATTTTTTAGTTGATATATGTTAAGAAGGGTTACTTACAGCAGTATGCTTAATCAGTATATAAACATCTGTTTCTGTGTATGCTTAATGCCTGAGATTTAAGTGGGCGTTTTTACCCCGGGCAAAATCAACTGCCACGGGGTAAAAACGCCCAGCAACATCCTTCACATGCAACTATAACTAAATCCTCATTTATTCTCATTCTTCAACCATCACAATAATAGACCTTTCTACAGCTATTACCTATCAGTATTAGCTATAAGGGACCAACTAAATAGATTTGACAATTTAATTCTTACTTAATGTTCTCCAGGCATTATTCAGATTCAAGTTCAATTCGTTACAATTTCGTAATTTCTTTTATGATGTAACTGACTTTCTTCAATCATCATGTAACCCCACCCCCCTTATTTTACTGAAGATACTGACAATAAATGAGTTCCATTTTTCCAATCAATCTGATGAAAACTAATAAGTGCCATAAAATTATTTGCAGGTGTTTCTAAATCTATGAGATCATAACACATTAGCGCTTTTTGAGTACAGCCAAACATTCATCGCACTGTAATGACTGTGTGTGGGAAGTTTCTCTTCATTGCAATGCAAATGTGCTCTCACATGTACAATACATGTACAAGTTAGAGACCACAGATGTACCACAAACAGACAAACAAGCAAACAAACATACAACCCAAGACACATCTAAGAGACAAAATTAATATCTGAAGGATCCTCAGTTTCACTTCAGGTGGCTTCACCAAGGACTCCAGAATCAGATCATCTGAAAACATCACAGCAAGTAACTATTGTACAGTATGTGGCAGTTGTACATAATGAGGATTAATTGAACAAATGTTTTAACTCATTTGACCATCTAGTACATGCATCTCCATAGTACCATTTCAGTAAGCCAGAAACAAATTATGGTAACATTCAGAAGACTCAGAGATGAAGCAGAGTATCATTTCACTTTGCATTGCAAGTTGCAGTCTAGCATTTTGATAACAACACATCAGTGGGGTTTGAAAGAGGAAGACTGAGTAAAAACTTGTTTTTAGCAGATGAAGATGCAGTGCCAAAAAAAAAAAAAAAAGATTCACAAAGTCATCATTGGTATTAGTTTGCAGGGACCCAAAGCCTTTGTAACCAGGTGTATCTCTGTTGAATCTCCAGAGTGACAAGCCAATGTGCGAGCCCATGCACATTGTGCTGTACGTTAATGCTTCACTTTCACATACAGGGCTGAAATTTAGCACTCGTCCGATCGTCCGTGACGGGTAAAACTTGCATCGGACAACCACTTTCTGGCTTTGAACTTGTCCGATGGACGAGTAGATTTTATTTGTAACTGAATAGTTCCCTACATCAGAAGGAAAGTATGTCATAAAAATCCCCTTAAGAAGTGGCATTGAGACAATGGTATTGACTACCATTCATCATTGTACCATGCCAATAAATATGGAAAAATGCAGAATTTAAAGTAAATGTTTGTTTTCTATGGCAGAGACAGGAACAGAATTGTTCATCTCTTGTTCGTCACTTTCATTCAGACAACCAAAAACTATTTCTCGGACAACCTAAATTTAGCTTCAGGTTGTCCGATGGGCAACCTGAAAATTTCCTTAAAAATCAGGCCTGACATACATTTGTGTCAGGTACATGTTCTGGAAATGACTTCATATTCATAGTCCTCCAGCTGTGATTGAGATATTTGTGGTAGTTGAGGCTGCATTCCTCAAAATTACATAAAAAAAATAAAAGAAAAATAATAACTTTACCACAGGGGAACCTGTCGAATAGTCATTTGTTTTAAAGGATAGGGGTGGGCGTTTTTACCCCGAGACCTGGGTAAAAACGCCCGCCAAAATTGGTGTCAAAAACTGAGGAAAATTCCTCCTTATCAATTTGATAACCATGATGTTATATAAGCAAATTATAAAGAAGACGTGTATTGCAAAAAGCCACACTTTTGTTTCCTAAAATCTGCAAGGAGTACAGAGATATTCACCAAAAACCTCAAAATCGGGCGTTTTTACCCCAGTTTACCCTACATATTGACAGTCACTGCTATTCTACTATAGTCAATGACTTCCAATACTTTGTTTTGTGTAAGCTGTGCAAGCTTCAGATCTATAGCTACAAATGTTGACGGAAAATGTTACGTCCGAAACGGTGACTTTACTTCAACACCTCGACTCAGCCATGAATGCTCATAAAGTTTGATACTTGTCAGCATGTTGACACTGTGCCAACTTATGTTGGTACCAAAAACCAGGAGGAAGTAGCATTTGTAGTGTTCAGTACGGGCAATTAAAAATTGACCTTGGAATTTCGGCCATATTTTCCGTCAACAATTTGCTAGTATATCACATCAGGTATACACTTAGACGCACAATACTGGTCCGGTTAAGCTATGGGAGCTTAAGCAAGTTTGATAGTATAAATTCAGACTGCAAAACATAAGAGAACATCTTGCTGTTGGAGTGTGTAATGCCTAGAACCCCCATTAAGCCAATTGGTATAAGTTAAAAAAACCACAGCCATATGTGAGTATGAGTAAGTGTGTTTGTGACACTTGGCTTGTAAACACATATCTCAAGATAGCAACAATAGATACTTCTCTTGAAACTTGGCATATGGATTTCCTGTATTGAGAGGTAGATCCCTACTGCTTTTGGTGGAGGTTTGAATCCCATCTAGTTCACTTACTTTTTTAAATTTTTGTTTTAAATTTACAAGAAAGCATTTCTTTTGGCAAGGAATCTCTGAGTTTTGGACCTTCTGCTTAATATTACATCATTTTAAGTGCAATTTTTACATGATGTTTGGCATTGT
>JAIZAY010000920.1:0-25639 GCA_029531755.1 Holothuria leucospilota | reverse complement strand
CCATTTTGTGTTGTCCAAATCACCCTATCTTATTTTTGGGTAATTCCATAAATTTAAGGTACCAAACTATGACATGGCATTTTTTGGCCTTAAATTCATAAATCACCTTTATTATATGACACATTTTTTTACCTATTTTATATATTAATTACGTTTGATAATGATGTTGAGTTATTTCATTCATATGTGCCTGGAAGTGTGAACACCCTCAAATTGGCCTCATTTATGGAAAAATGTATATTCCTGATGTAAAGGGGACACCACAATACTGAAAATCACATTAAAAACATATCTGGATCTGCTTTCATATTCTTTTTGTGTATTTTTAAGATGATGTGCATAATACCTATTTTTTAGTCATATTGTCATTTTATTCTCGATTTTCACAAGTGCTTAAACCAGGTGTTCCCCGTGTAAAACAGGGTAAGGGGACACCAAACGGAAAAATGTGTGATAATTCAAAATTTCACAAAGTCTGCAAAGTTTTTTTAAACTGCATGTTTTAAAGCCTCACAAAACCATCTAATTCAGGTCAAAAAATAAAACAATAACAAGTTTTGGGAGCTTAATTGTTTATTTACTTCTTAACGTTTCCCACGTAAACTTTTCAGGGGACACCAAATCATTGAGTATAAAAATAAATCGAAATAGCCTATTTTTTGGCCTATTTTTTTGAAATTTCTCTGGAATTTTTTTTAAATGCATAAGGCTTTGTCCCGTCTTGAAAAACCCATCAGACTTAAAAATTTGGAATAGTTCAAATGGGTAGTGTTATTGAAAAGGGGGTACACATGTTCCTCGTGTAAAGGGGGACACCAAAGTTTAAGCGAGGAACATCCCTTTTGTAGAGTCATCATGTTGGGAAAATGTGCATATATTTATGAATCAAGTGTTTTTTTGTCACAGGTGATATGTCATCAACAATTTTGTTGCGAAAATTTAAGCCTAAAATAAAGGAATATCTAGCTTTTCAAATGGTACATCTTAAATGTCATAATTTTTCCACCAAAATGCCCTAATTTTGTGTCGTTTTTTGTCAAATATTGGGAAAATTAATTTCCATAATTCAGTTTTGTGGGAAATATGTTATTAACTTAGTGACTGTGGCAAAAGAAAAGCACAGCAGTGACCATGTAGATTAAACTCACAAGACAGTTCCCATTCAAAGCATTTTCTTACCACTGGTACCCTAATTTATGGAATTACCCTTTTGTGTATGGTTTTGAAAAACCCCATACTTCTTATAGTTGCTATTCATGGTCTGTTTTGCATAGGGTTACTAATGTGGTCCTACATGCACTGATTCTAGAAAAGCTGAGAAAAACCCCCAGAAATAGCAAAGTTATTTTCGCGATAAGAACCCCTTGATGAGTTCATATTTGTTCGGTTGCTAAAGCAACCACAGAAAGACCTCAGTGCTTGTTGAGAAAACCTTACAATATTCCTTCTGAATGTGTATCTGTACGGTATGGTTTTATGTGTCCAATAGTACTATCAGAGCTTACCTACTGTAGGCTATTGAAACTCATAGCATTCTCATCAGTATAGTATACTACTGTACATTTCTGTGAATTAATGTAACTTGAAATCTGTACACCACTCACTTTTGACCATCTTTTTCTTTTCTTATTTTCTAACCTTTCCTAAAGAGAGATAACCTGAGAGAATATACCAAAAATACTGAAGAAATATTAGGTATGAATGACATTCTCAGTTTCAACTTTATATTATCATTCATAACTCAGAAATATTTGGAGACTTTAAGTTGGTATGAATTTAACTGACTTTTTGATAATCCAAGATTTTAATACTCATTATATCGGCATTGGTATCATCAAAAGGGGGTATGGAACAAGACTACAACATCTAGTCACTGGAGAAAGATGCAACAGAGGGACGTCATCCAATATTACACCATGAACTGGAACTTGAAAATAATATTTGTCTACAAAGCAAGTGTTGTTATTTTTGGATTAGCTAATTTTCACAGGCAATGGCTTTCCTTAAAAGGGCTTGTTGTTCCCAGAACGCACGCACCAGTCCAAATCTTACATCTTGTCTCTAGGGTTTTGTAGATATTGGCTGAATGAGTTGCCACTTTGACTATGAGCACGGTTCGTTAAATTGATTCCCTGCTGAATGCAAAACAAATTCTATGCACATCACACTGTATGGCCATATTTGTGTGTATGTGAGTATGGAGTAAGTGTGGTTGTGACACTTGCTTGTAAACACATATATCTCAAGATAGCAACAATAGATACTTCTCTTGAAACTTGGCATATGGATTTCCTGTATTGAGAGGTAGATCCCTATTGTCTTTTGGTGGAGGTTTGAATACCCGATCTAGTTCACTTACCTTTTTTTAAATTTTTGTTTGTAAATTTACAAGAACGCATTTCTCTTTTGGCAAAGGGATGCTCTGACTTTTGGGACTCTTCTGCTTAATATTACATTCATCTTTAAGTGCAATTTTTACATGGATTTTGGCAGTGTGTGAAATTACTCTGTGAAGACCTGGGAAATACCCTGTTGGTTTACAGTAAGTACATTTACAAAACAATTGAAATGAGTACAGGAAATTGTTCCGTGTGCATAAATCAGCGAAATTTATGTCGCACAAATCCGTCAACATGCAATACACAAACTAAAATTTTAAACCTCTAGAATTGAATTTAAGAAGTTGGAGCGAGGACGTGACCTCGGGGTTTTTGAATGAAAGTAGAGTCCCCTTGGTCCTATCTTGTATGGAACAAAGTAAGGCACTCAGTCCTGATGGAACATGGGGTTAACACATGTGTAGGACCTGCTTATTGGGAGGCGTGTTCTATTTTAGCCTTGAGGTTTTCTAACAAGTATGTGTGGCTTTTCAACCATTGTGCTGTCTCTTCCTGATTTTCCTTCGGAAGGACTTTGCCCAGCAACTCTTTGAGTTTAACAAGATGGAAAGAAATAAACAAAAACAGTGATGCTGTTGAATGAGAAAGCTGTCTTGATATTTTTTACACAGGTTTTGAGGATGAATAGACCCATACTGATTTACTTCTTTTTAAATGTGCCCATTTCTAAAGTTTTGACTCTACCACATTTAGGAGCTCAGACAGCTCGCCATGACTTTGTTTGTGC
Organism: Holothuria leucospilota; assembly: GCA_029531755.1. Lineage (NCBI taxonomy): Eukaryota > Metazoa > Echinodermata > Holothuroidea > Aspidochirotida > Holothuriidae > Holothuria > Holothuria leucospilota. The sequence goes on along the minus strand of JAIZAY010000920.1, from coordinate 22,513 downwards.
CATTTAAAATTGCCATGCAAGAAGTTGTGGACTCAGAAACTGGATACTTGATAGGTACATTAACCTCCTGCTTGTTACTTTTAATTCCCATAGCTGCTTTAGAACGTTGGTTTACCAAATCGAGAGCACTTTGTTCATTTAGTCATAATCCCATGAGGGCCCATGAACAATGTGTAACCATAGGGTGGAGAAATAGCTGAGAAACTGGGGACGCTCAATCCGGAAATTTGGTGTGGGGGGAGGGGGTGGTTATACCATGCAGAAGGCTTGCCATTTTTGCACCATACATTTCTCTGGTAGTCTGTCAGTTACAAACTTGAAAGAAATAATGATCAAGGAGACATTTCAAAGAGGTTTTTTGAGATATCATTATTTGACAACTCTTTTTCTCAGATACCATGCAGACATATTCAATAGCTGTGGCAGACACATTTAAGTACCAAAAGCCTATTCCACTTTTTCAATATTAATAATGAGCTTTCTGCATCACTCTATAATCAGACTATGATGTGTTTGAAGCACACACGGATTCACAGAGCTGGTTGCTGTCATAGGTGAGCTTAGTCATAAATTGTTCTTGACAGGTGACGTTGTGTGGCCTTTTTGATGAAGGACTACGATCTGGAATCTAGCTGAAGAGTTGTGAACACTGAATTTGAAGGCTTGAATTACTTAAACAAGGATGGTTCTATTTATACCAAGAAACTGATTGGATGTTGAAAGACTGCTTTTATCATGGGATACGCTATATCCCACAATGCATCTGGTGTAGCTTTCGTCCCTTTGCAACGGGGGAAAATTGTAAGAAGTTACTGTAATGTGGAATATGAAATGAAGTATTGATAAGTCTTAACCCTTTTCCTTTAGTCCTTATTTGAATTACCACTTTCATTTCCATCACAGGGATTCCCCTGGATTTTTAGAAAGTGTGAGGTGGTATTAGATCTTTGGGGTAATATCAGTGGCTGGGGCATCTTCCCAGAGTTAAACGAGATGTATTTTTTGCAAGCATGTAGAAAAATTTAACAGGTGAAGTTAAATGGATTGGAAGGCGAATTATTAATGAAGAAGTTACTAATTTAACTCTGCCCATTCCATTGTTAGAATTTGTGGGAATTTGGTAAGAAGGTATAAAACGATTACCAGTAGAGTCCTTGTCCCTTCCTAGAAGGGTCCCTCCCCATGGTTGGCACTAGGTCCCAAATGTAATATTTTTTTTGGGGGGGGGGGAGTTCCCCTCCAAAAATAGTTTGGGATGATATTTTTGGGTTCAAAGAAGGAATCTTGATTACAGTTACAAAGGGAAAAAGCCAATTTTTTACCCCGCTAATTTCCCCAGTAGGTGCAGGATATTCCTGCATGCGATTGTTAACTTGTGGGATTGTTGCGAAAAAATACGGGAGTCGTCGTAAGTCCTGCTGCCCTAATTCCTCCCAAAGACTGTGCCTATGAATATTGTTCCTCCTTCTGGAGATTGGATGTGCTAGTTTTTATATGGGTCCTAGGAACATGCTGCGTTGAGAACGCTTTAGGAAGAAATTGCTTGTAAAGTGGAGTCGTGGTTTGTACCAGTATCCTTTGCAAATCCTGAAAGTTGTCTGCAAAATAGCTACCATAATAGTATATTACCATCTTCCACTAAAATAACTCCAGACCTCTGAGTGAGGTTAGCTTTGCCAGGGTAAGAGGAGAAGTCATAAGTCAGAATTTCTGTCATACATTCCAAAATGGTTCCACCCAATCAACACCCTGATTAAATTTGTAATAGGTTCATCCAATTTTAATTGACATGATAATAGAGCGATGCTAATTCTAACTATAAATCCAATAATTGTTATGGAAAACATACCTGCCCCAGCATTATCAGTGACTGTGATGTAAGAGTGCAATGGAACTGTTCAGATGTAGTCCACTATAACGATTGGTCAGTGACTTTGTGACATCTAATCAGTGACTTAAAATTGTGAAGGCAGATGAAACTTTTCAGTGAGCAGATGGTTTACCACTGCTGCCTGGGAAGTGGGTATGTACCAGGATTCGTGTTCGACTGATTGTCAGTACTTTTGTGGATTGGACATGCAGAAATATTTGGTTATTATTAGAGAGGGTGGTTATGTTTTTTTTCTAATAGGTAGTGAGTTAAAAATGCCGTACTATTGCAAAAGAGCTAAATTCACTTCGCGTAGTTTAGGAGATAAAATACACCCCAGAAGATCACATGTCTTTTGAAGTAAATTATTGCAAGAAATCTTGAATGATTTCAGATCAGTCAACAAAAACATAACATCTGAAAGGTACGAACTTTGAAAGTAGAGTTTACATCTACACATTGAAGCTGTCAGTATAAAAGACCCCGCACACAAAGTACTAAATGACAAAAACAAGTCCTGCTGTAACAAACAATGTGCCCTAAACAAGCTATAGATTAAATGTATTGTTAGGTGACGCTGCATGGGGGCTCTGCCACAGTGACTAAAGGAGTGATTCATTTGCTTTAGAGCAATATACTGTACAGCAATTAAAGTATGTATTTAAATGTATTAGATAAACCCTTCATTGTATGTTCACATTCCCAAGTAGATTGGCAAAAGCCAGTGTAAGTTGATTACAGTTAGGTTGATTGTGGCATCAATATTTTTCAAAGTGGGTCAGTATTGGGGAGCAAGGAAGCATGTTAGCGTTATCTAGGCCAGCTTTCCATTAACATAGATACTAACTCTGGTTCACAAAAATGGGCCAGTCCAGTGGAAAGTCCCTCATCCGAATTGAGGGGTACCGATAACAACAGTTTTAGCACAATGTCTTGAAGGCATGTACAGTAAATACTGTGGTCGAAGCATAGTGACTGTATGACTACATCTACATCAAAGCCGATCATATCCAGCTTAACATAATGTTCCCACATAAAGATTTGGTGGGATACAGTATTCATTTCTTCGTGAAATGTGTGCTTGCCAATCCAAACCCATGGTGGTATTATCAAACAGTGATGCTATGTAAAATGTTGGAACTACTCACATCTCTTTTTGGCGGATGTTAACTATAGTTTACGGTAGGAAATTTGGTTTTTTTCTATTATTTTTTTTAGTCTCCTTTTCTTATTCTAAATTCTTCGTCACTTCCAAGTATTTGTATGATGCAATTGGTATAGTTGGGCTGAAGAGCTAGGAGGATTGTTTATAGATTTACCCGATGTGTAAAATATTTGTCAGTCAATACTTAATTTTTGGTGTAGGTTGGATGAGGATGAAGCCTGCCATTGCCATATTGAAATGTACCAGTTGTACGTTACCAGGGGTGTTTTCGTTGGATGCACAATATCCAACTGTGTACCGTTCTAAGTTGTGCCGTCAGCTTGGATGTGGAACATTTATTCACCCTGCTCTAGGACTTGTGGTTTATGGGCCAGCAGCTCATACTAGTCAGTTAACTGCATATGGTTTTATTGCACGGCTATAGATGCCAGGCATCTTGGCCCCAATGTGTCATCCAATGCAGACTTACTCACCCAGCAAACACACAGAGAGTCCTCATGTCAATGCCCACACCAAAACAAAAGAGATTCTGGCAACAACCACTACATTTAGAGCGCCGAGTTGGGGTGGTGCATTTCAGTGTCAGCCAACGTATCTACGCGCCAGACAAAAGGCCTCGGAAGGGGTAAATTTAGACTATGCATCTGTGGGCTTAGGTAAGACACTCAGCCTTCAACTGCATTTATCAGTAATGTTCAGCATTTCAGGCGTCCATAAGCCCCACCAACCTTTTACTGTTTGTTTCAGTCAGCAGTCTCGCATCACCCAACACCGACGGCTCATCCATCTCACTCACTGTAACCCAAGGCGACGAACCACTCAACCCACATAGAGCCATCATATTCAATGTCAGCAAAACATCAACCCAACACACCTCACCAACCCCACACCAACTCACCCACCTTACCCACTTAAGGTGTTTGTGAAGAAGCGAAACTTTGGAAAGGTGGACTGAAAGCCCACTGAACATACCTGTATTCCGAGTGCTTCACACCACCATGGGTGAAGTTGGCACACAACATGTCAAGCGCGTGGGAAAACATGGAAAGTTTTGAAAAGAAGATTTTTGGCACCATAAAATGAGCAACTATCTGCAGATCACTAGAAACAATTTGGTATGAAGTAACAGATCTATGCTGAAGTGATAATCGGGATCGACCACTTCCCACTCCCTATTTACGTGCATGGTCTCTGATAAACAATTTTTGGGGGAACATAACTACTGTAAGCAACTATTGATAAAAATAATACATTTTAAAAAATACCAAAAATATACACTTGGATACGGATTGGGGCCGGCTGCCCCCTTGTTGCCCACCTTATCTACGTGCCTCGGCATTTATATACGGAAATAGATGGGCTGCGAAAGTAGTGAGCCAAAAGCATGATTTCGGTATAAAAAAGTTTTTTTTTGTGAAAAGTGATAGAGGCCTAAATCACGATAAGTTACTCACTGCTTTTACAGCAAATCATGCTACAACAAATTTGATTTGAATAGATGTCTGTCCCTGATATTGATGACTTAGACCCCTACAGATGTTGTTGGGAGTATTATATTAATTCCATGTACTTTTAACCTTAATACAATGGTCATGAGCGTCGCTACTGCATATTCATACAGCGGACATACCATACTTTATTCCACATGTGCAGCAAACTGCCGACGGTATGAAAATTTTTCATTAAGTAAAAGATTGTCCATGAATAAAACCTGCTCACTATCAGAATTTTTTCGGCATCATGTCCGGTAGTATACACTTTACAATTCGATTCCCATACAAATCTTAAGCATGCCACACTGCAAAATCTAGTATAACAGTGCTAATCTTACCCTGGTATAATCTACAATGAGTCAAATACAGTTTTCAACTTTTGCCTAGCTGGGCTTCTCTGGGAGTTTGCTATCAGAAGATATTGATAATAATGAACCACATAGGTATGATGAGAGGTTGTTTTGAAGCGCACGTCGAGCGCTTGTTTAGAAGTGAGATGTAGCTATGGATGTTGCCACAGCCAAAGTCGCGTAAGGAAAAAGAATAGAGAGAGAGGCGCTGAAAAACATCATTTCATTTAGAAAAGCTCTTCGTATGTGGGCGTCTTTATTTAAAGTGTACTTCCCTTCCTGGCAGTAAAAGATTGGCATCAGACATGGATTATCTCTGCTAGCAGGTGCTATGACAGTGATTTAATTGAAGGTGGAGTTTGGTCCGAAGGGGGGGGCTACCAGTGTTTTCAGTAGAAAAATTTGAATCATGGATGCGCTTGGGCACAGTGAAAATGTTGGGAATAAGTGTGTTGCGAAAAGCAATTTTGCAAAAAAATTCTCGATAGTCCTGAGAAATATTTGTGATCATAGAAAAAACTAGTGATTTGTATAAGATCTATCACTCATTGTGTGTAAGAACTACGCCTCCTACAGAAAATCTACTTAGCTTAACATACTACGCATGGCAATCATTTAAAAAAAAAATAAAAATTTTACAAAAATTTTTCCATATGGGGGTTGGCGATGCCCAGACGAGCCCCCCCCAGTCTACCCCTGTGCGGCTTGCACTGTATCGTGTTTTACTGATATTGAGCTCGGAATGCACAAAGGGCAAGAGCACAAGGTTTTGACTAAGATCCTGCAGTCTGCAAGTGTACCATTCGTGTTTAAAAGAACCTGACCATGTTCGTACTTAGGAAAATAGCGGAATGTTATGATAGAGATACTTTGGTATGTGAGGAAACGGTTGGCATGATTATCTTAAATGGTAGACGAGAGTAACTTTAAAAATCATCTTGCTCTCTAATTTTTATTACAAAATGAAATGAAACACTGTGTACGTCTGATTTGTTTTACTGTATGGAAGTTAAGTAATATAATCAGCAAATAATAATGATTTTCAAACTCGATTTTGGTTGCATGGGCTACTCAAGGTGTTTCGTATTTTGCTCCTCTGGAATACCTTGTAGCGTACATTGAAACCAACTTTGCAAATGATTCCCATAAAACTCACAGTTTATAGCTGTTGCGTGGTGGTTCCTGTTTTGTAAACTATAATTCACTTTTCTACTTTTGTATTTGTCCATTAAAAATAAGCAGTGGTGTTTCCCATCTGTAAAACGAATGACCATTTAGTTTTCATTGTTTCATATTGGCAAATGATGAAATAGCCGTAGAAAATGACAAGTGAAAAGATAATATATAATACTGCATTCGTGAAGCGTAACTTAATTAAGCAATATTATATCAGTGCGGTAGATTGCATTTAAGTTTTTAATGTTCCGTAAACAGTTCCTAAATCAGTGACATTTCACTGCTCTCCTTTACCTCTATCTGAGCTTTCTCCAATTTCTACAATGGGTGAGCATAAATTTGTTGGTTGATACAAATGTGTTTTAATTTACACACGCAGTCTTTTTGTTCCATGCTTCCGTTCTGTATTCTCGACCCTAACTTTTAAATAATACCTCAAATTCTGGGCTCATTTTCTTCCATTATACTTCAAAATATTCTGCAGATTCCGACCATTTCAGTGTGTGTGTCCAAAATTTTTTTTAAGAATTAAGGATGGCGATCGATGGCATGAACCCCCATTTGATACCTAGGCCCCCTAAAAATTTCATCCTAGCTACATAGTCAGTCGGGCGTACCTGTTTTTTCTGTTGTTTCGTGCAACACAAAAGGGGATTACTGGGGAACACCATAGAAAGGAAGATTATGGTTTTCTTATTACGAAATGCTTTTTCCCCACGTTCAAAAAGTGCGCAGCAATGAAAAAATAGGCAAAAACAATGCCGAAGTTTCATTTTAAATCCACCATGATCGCTAGGTCACCAGCCAATCACGAAACATCAAGGGAGGAAACTGACCAATGATAAGGCAGTGACATCCTAGTTACTAGGACGAAGCAGACGACAAAATGGCAGCCCCCATGTCAAACGTCGAACCCGGTGAAAATCCAGAGTTTTGTGCCGTACATATTGTTTTCAGTGCAGAAACCAACTTCAAAATCTTCGAAAAGTTTCGTGAGAAACGTTTGTAGGTTATGGGACACAGTGGAAACTCTTCAACTGTCCTGAAGCCGAAATTGTCAACATTACGGCTACGAGACTTGGTTTAGACTTCAACAACATCGGATAATGCCTCAAGTTCCCCTTACAAGTACCCGTTGCACGAAAATTCAGGTACCACCGAGAATGTTATCGTTGGTTTTGCGACAAGAGCAAAATTGAGCGAAAGAAACGTTCACTCCTGAATCAACCAGCAAAGGTACATATATCTAATTTTTGTTAAAATTTTGAGTTTGTAAACTAACCGGCCAGCACTTAAATTAGATGAAAACAAACATGCTAGCCTAGCCAGAAAGTGTGCAATCAATGCACTGTGTAGCAACTATACTATTCCCATAGTCTGATAGTGTTGCAGCAATACTCGTAGTCAGTGCCCTAGCAATACTGCTTCACAGGGCGGCCTACCAACGTGCCCCTCTTTTTTCACACCCTGCCCCTATTCTCAGGATTTTAAAAGTTCTTGTGGTTCCTGGTGTTGTGTCTAAAAAAATAAAAGTATATGGATTGGGTGACTGGTACGGACTAACCACAGAGTTACATGCTGTCACTGTATTAAAAGAATTGAGGTTATGTTTGCCATGCAGACTTCCGAGTGCAGCGTTTTACATATATGCACATGTGCTCTTATAGTTAATCTCTGCCCTGCCCCCCTTTTCATTGAAGTTAGGTTTCTGTGTAGTATTGTGTACTACTAAATTCCAGTTGTGTGATGGTGACTGATGTACTGTAAGTTAATAAACTGACTAACGTGAGCGTTAATTTGTATTTTTTATATCTCATTCCTGTTGTAACTGCTGAATTGTAACCGGGTGAAAATATTTACTAATTTTGAGCACTGTTATAGGGCAGGAGCTTAAACAGCACCACTCTTGTCAGAGTGTGTGACTGCGAGCTCAAATCTTGAATATAAAAGACTCATGAGAGGCAAAATGAAGTATTTGATCATTTACACATATAAACTGTGTCTCCTTGATCTGATTAAGTAAGGTATTGGACTGGCAGTCCCACTAATCTGAAACTAAGACGTCTCGTTTCCATATGAATTTTAGTAGTTTTGAGATTCTTCAAAACTGCAGGAATTACAGTACATGGGTGTTGGTATTGTGTATGTGTGTGGGAGGGGGGCTACATGTTGAAAGGAGTGTTGGTCAATTGTGGCTTCTATTTAATTATTAAGAAGAGGTGCTCCTAATTAGTTTTTGTTGCTTTGAAAAGGAAGTAATATTACCATTTTCCAAGCAACAAGCCTTGGTTTGAGGGACTCATGCTCATACTTTTTGTACAGACCAGTAGGACATAATAATTTCCATTATTGCCTTAAGATATAAAGTACAAAGTTATCACTATTTTCTTTGTATGATGGTTGAAAGACTGAGGATAACATGGGAAATATTTGCTGAGTTCCTTTCCGTGCCTATAAGCTTTGCATAAGCAGTTTATATTCTGGCCAAAATGAAAACATCCCATTTAATGATCAATCATTAGGGGTGTTGATGTTAACTGGGTCTACTTTAAGCATTCAAGGCTGTTAAGGTGACATGAGAATTCATGTCAATAGCACTTACTGAACTGTTTTTGGACGTATTTTGCATCTAGAAAAGTCATAGGCTATGTCACATATGTGCAAAGTGCAATATAGAGAAGCTTTCACAAGTGCGTAGTTCTTTGCAGTTCAAGAAATCCCTTTTTCTGTGATAAGAGTATACTAGTGGTCCTATAAAGCAGCACGTTTTAGGGTCCATACATAGTTTTCCCTGCACAATCCCCACCCCAACTTTTGCACATCCATTTGTACTGGTTGCATCTTAAATTTAAATCTTCCTTCTAGAATAAAAAAGTTTTAACACAATGTAGCCCTCTTTTTTCACAAAAAATCTTTGATGTTACAAAAGGAAGGGGCCCCTAAACCTAACCCCATCAGAACATAAAACTATTGCAATTTCCCTCCATGAAATTACCATACTTTTGCAAAATTAGCACTGTCTCAGGTGATAACCTCTAATTCTGTGCCAGTTTGCAAAGGGGGAGGGGACCCGGATCCTCAGCAAGGGCGGATACGGAGGGGAGGGGGAAACTGGGGCAGTTGCACCCTCCAGGATTTGGGGATGGATTTGGGCCCACCCATCCAGGAAAATGCACCCCTTGCCCCTTTGGAAATTGAAATTATAAGTGTAACCGTAGTGTAAGCATAAATTCATTTATCAAAGCCTGTGTCCATCATCCTAGGGCACTATGTAGTAGGCCTACAGTTTGTACAGTGCCTCATGAAATTTTGTGCTGAAACTCACAGCATATACATTTTTTAAGCTTAGCCGAATGATCTTACAGAAGTTACTTCTGGTCTGCATTACATATCATGACAAGCTGCTGTGCACACACTACCTGACTACCTGGCCCTATAGACTAGAGCTGTTTTTATATGAACCCACACCCATCGTACGCGTATGTACGACCTGTAACAAATGTCACTACACTAACACAACAACACCATCTGTCGCGAATGTTCAGCTAGCTTCTGTATCGTATATCGCAGAGAAGTTGATCGAGATCGAAAAGCTAAACCAGCCTAACCTAGATTGACATTCTAGTTAGGCAGTGCCATACTGTGGGGGAAAAAAATCACCTGCTGGATTCTCATGACATAAAAGGTGGGCCTAATTTTACAATTGGGATTGGGATAATACAATTTAAGGGGCGGTGCCACGGGGGGGGGGGCAGGCAGGGCCACCGCCCCCCTATAATTATCAAGAAAAAGGGATAAGAGAAGGAAAAGAAGGGCAAAAAGAAGAAAAGGAGAAAACCAAAGAAAAGAAAAGGAGGAAGCGAAAGAGAAAGGGTAAGAGAAGAGGAGGGGTGGGCTAGGCTATGCATGATCCATATAATCCAGAACTTCCAGGAGGCCCTATTCTGGTGTTTGCAGCCTTTAGATACCCTTTTATAATGCACAAATTAAGGAAGGAAAATTTTCGTAATAGTTCAAGAATGTTTCTGTGGACTCCACTCACGTATTTTTGTGTAAAAAATTTTCTCCTTATAGAAGGCATAAAGTATCCAAAGGGGGGCTTCAGGAGGTTTGTTGACAACATGCCCTTCTCTTAGACAGCAAAGGTTTCCCTTCACGCACCCAACCAAAAGTTTGAATTCACTAAATTAGAAACATTTTCCAGCCATATATGATCAGTTCGAAAAATATCCCAAAGACAGCACCATTTTGCATAATAGCAACCTTAAATTAACAAAAATTTTTCAAAGGGGAGGGGGACACCCCCTCCCCTTAGACCCCCACCCCAGGACAGCGATCACTCTCCCCATGCTTTGCCCTCTATTAAAATACCCTGGCACCTCCCCTGCATATATTGGTTGCATTTTTAACTCAATCCGGCTCCTTTAGAATCTGGCGCCCACCTGTAGGCTACCCCCTTCAGTGTTGCGCTAGATCCGCCCATGGCCCTCAGACCCTATAAAACCCTTTGTAGTCATACCCCCTACTTATAGCTAAAAATAATGCAAAGTTACCCATATGAAGTGAACATACTTTAAGCTGAAATTATCATAATGACACCCCTTTAACTTGAGGATCCTTAGTTATACGCTATACACAAATGTTGGAAAGGGGTGGGGGCTTCTCATAAGACCCCTCTCCAAGACACCTGGGGTTGGGCATGTCTTGACTGAGAAACCAACTTAAAATCTACAAAATTTGTACAAACTAGCAAAGACTTGACAAAATATTGCACAGTTTTCACATACTAAATACTTTTATTACACACGGATTTTGCAAAGGAGAGGGGGGCATGACCCCACAAGACTATTGACCAGCATCAGAGTTCTACTATATTTGTTTAAAAACCTTGTGTAGTGGTTCCATGGACCCACCAGGGAATGGTCCTAATAAAAACATAGTTTACAATGGAGCTATTGCATACTTATTCTGTGTATTGCTTTTATTTGGATAGCGCCCTCTATTTATGTTTTTGCCTTTTCTCCCACCCTGGGGGTAGCCAAGGTTTGCAGAAAAAGGATACGTATGAGTAAGAAGTCATTCCCAAGTACGCTGGACCAAAACCTTCATTTTTGTAGCTTGAATACGTTCGTGATTTATATTTTTCCTTCAGTACAGTAGTCTATGGGACTTTGGCGGCCATTTTGTCTGTAAAGTCAACAGTGTGCAACTTTTGTTGCACATGGGGAAAATCAAAATATGAAAATTTATGTTGTAAATAACAACTGGGTGAATTTTTAGGTAATCCCCATTTGTGTTGCACGAAATCCCACTTTTAAAGCCTTTTTTGAGGTGTGCCCTACTGACTTAACACCCCTGGACCATTTTAGGTAAAAACCGAAAACACACAAAACAATTATACACTTGACACGGGTTCAAAGGTACACGTGATGGGTTCACAGGTATATGGGATGAGATTGAACAAGGAGTGGAAGGGCTTACCTAGAAGTTTTCTCTGCCTGGCAAACAACCAAGATATGACGCTGCGACTGCTCCAGACCCCAGCCATTGCACCACATTGCATGTAGGGCCCCTCAATTACTGAAAAACTCTCCAAGGAGAGGGGGACATCCATGCCCGTAGCCAGGCAAGGTAGGCCTACTGAAGGAGGAAGAAATAGTTTCCTGGGGGAGACATTTTGTGTAGGAGGGATACATTCAAACTGCATTGTGACAATGATTAGTTTGAATTTTGCAGGGGCGAGTTTTTCTAGGGGCTCGCCCTCAGCTAGGGCTTTGGGACAACCATTTCCTTGGACCCATCCCCCAGGATAGTGGTCCAAAACAATGTTCACTTAAGACTTCTCCCCACTGAGCTGAGATCATCTTCCTATGCTGCACCTATGCTTTCCTAAAACATGTTTTAATATTATTCATTGTAACTTAAGCAGTTTTGGTTGAGTACTTTTTGCGTATGACAACGGAATTTGGTTTCAAATATTAAAGCCCCCTCCCCATACCCACAGCATTGATCCACCAACATGTAAAAACAAGTTATAGCAATTACTTAAAAAATATATAGAGGGATTTAAGGAAGGTGGTGTTAGGCTATCAGTTTTGGCATTTCGGCACTAATTGAGCTTAAACACTCTCTAAACTTTAGTTGGGGCCTGACGGACAAGTCGTGGCTTTAGAGGAGAAAGGTCATTCCACAGGGCCAACATGATAACTGTAAATTTAAAGTATACATTGTCGAAATTATTTGTCTACTTTCCAGTCCATGTGCCATATTCCCAAGATATTAGAAAAAACATCCCCAGCAACACTGTGAGTGTCATTGGGATGATTGCACCGTTTCCTTCCGGGTATAGGTCAACATAGAATGTGCTTCAAGTGAACATAGCTTAACAGAGCGTTTGAACTTCGCCATTGAAAAGCATGCTGCCTGGACAAAAATATCGGAGATGTGAATTTGCAGCGAAAATACACATTCTATGCAAAGTACACCCATTACCATGTATCAAATATTTAATTCCAACACTCCAAGCAAACAGAATTTGAAAAGATGCCCAATGTGCTACTCTTCTAGCAATTTACTTTTCTCAAAATGGCAACCACCATCTCTGATCATTGCTCATGCTGCAATAGTCAGGGTAATCCTGCTAGAGGTAACGTGTTTTGCATGTAGTGTTTTCAAATGTGAAGAAAGTCAACTCCCAATTAAAAAAGAGGGCCAATCATTCAGTTACTCTTTAGATGGCTTGGTAAAACACAGATAACAGCATTATCCCATCCCGCATGTATGATAGGCCTTAGTTGACAGGTCTGTTAATGACCAGAGATGTTCTACGAGTTGTAGGTAGGGCAGGGCCATCCCTAAGGATTGATGAGTTGTGGGGAGGGTGCTGGAAATTTTCCGAAAAAAGGATTATATTCCTGACAAAAATGAAAAATGCCTGGGGGGAGGGATGCTGTATGTTCTGTGATTGTCGGCACGGGGGTATCCCCCTCCCCCCCTCCTTTGAATTTTTTGGAGTTAGGACCAAAGTTTCACATAATCATTTTCAAAGGTTGGAAATAAACGTAGGCCAATGACTGTACACACATTTTTTTCTTGTTATTTTAGTTATGTAAATTTGATACTAAGAAATTTTCAACACCTCAGTTCCTGCCTGCCTGCTTCTTGTAAAGAAAGTGTGAGGAAATGAAAACCACCATCTTTCATCAATTTTCGCCAGCTTTGAGAAATTTGTGGTACGAAGGAAATGGACACATGCAGTAGTTAAGTGGAAAAGAAAATTTGTGACTTAGTGTCTTTGTAAAGACAATAAGCAATGAACGAAATCAGTTACACTGTGGTGAAAATTACCACTGATGGTAAGGCGTAGCCTATATAAACCAAATGATTGTAGGCTAACAATTAAGTTCAGCAAAGCACTGGCACGGTGCACTCATAAAAGATTCAAACCGATAAAAGATTCAAACCATCCTGGTTTGACTGTCCCGGTTTGGAGTACATTTTCTCAGTGTCCTGGTTTGCCTGCTAATTGTCCCATTTTCCATAAAATGTTTTGTGCATTTAAAAGTGGGACAGTGTTTGTCCCGACTAGCATCAGACAACCTGACGGTTCATTTATTTTCATCCTTAATATGAGTGGAAATTCCTTTATGGGCAGTAAAAAATTCGTTTGAAGCTATTTGTTCCCTTCTTTACATTATATGCTTGAGTGTAAAGATAACCTAATCCTTCTTAGACGAATGAACTGTAGTCCACATCATTCCACAGAACGTAGCCCAGGGCCACAGGTGAGCCTACCTTATTTTCCATAATGTTATCGGGAATGCCTGACTTATCTCAATCTTCTTTTTGTTCGACAGGCACATATAAAGGGGACCTAGGCCCTTCTTCCATTATAGGAAAAGAAACTTGTTAAGAAATAAAAAAATAGGAGAGGAAAACAGTAGAAAAAAATAGAAACATTACTGAAAATGTCGGTGTTGATGTAGGGGTAGGGTGAGGCATGGCTAAATTTTGGAATTGGCCTAGTTTGAAGAGTCCAAGGGTTGGAATGTCTGACTCTTTAGGCCTATGACATAAAGTAAGAGGAAACGTATTAAAACTGCGGTTTTAAAGCAAGTGAATTCAATGTTGGATGGAATATAAATGAGCTAGTGTAGGCTCATGGTTTATACTCGCCGGCCAGACAGCCCACCGCCAGCCTGATGAAAACAATACCTCTTCACACGGTGGGGAAATGTAAATGTGACAGTCAGTTTTGGGGAATGGAGAAATTACTTCTAGGACACCCCCCTCCCCAATGAGTGCCAACCTGCAAGACACACATCCTTAAAACACTCGATGACAGACCTCCAAAAAAGCAAACCTTGAGATTTTCATGAAAAAACCTGGAGAGTGGTACCTTAAACCTGGAGATTTGAAATTTGTCATACATAGCTAAGCAATCGGTGTGGAAGCCTTATTTGATTGCCGGGGGGCGGGGGGAGGGGGGGGGTACAGAAATGTGAGAAGTGTTATCAAACACTTTTCGCATGCTTCAGAGGAAATATTCTTAAAGGACTAGTGTGTAGCATTTTTGGGGCCTGTATATAAACTTTCAACTTCTGCTGGAATGCTTCTCCTGGAGCTGTTATCTGGTCGTGGGTATGACATTAAACTGCATCCAGGTAGGGTGAGTAAGTCGTGTGTGGTGATTAGTTTGTCCCCAACTATTGCCTATAAAATGCACACATGTGACCATTACTACTCACCCTACAACTCGGCGGGTTGGTTGGTGCCAAAAAACCGACTGAAACCCTCCTGTATCCCCTGTGGGCTGGGGGTTGTTGAATGTGCCAACTGTATTCCCGCCTGTCGTAAAAGGCAACTAAAGGGGCGGACTTGAATCATAAATTCTACAACGTGAAAGACACTATATAGCATGCACGTGTTGATGTTTCGTTAAACGTCATCTACCTACCTACCTAGAGCTGTTATCAGAAAGTATTGATGTAATTAAAGGAGAACATTAAAGTAAAGTCTGAAGCATGCAAAACTGCAAAATAGTTACCATGACTCGGTCAAAAGCACATCTCGTAAACTCTACAAGGGTATAGAAAAATGCCTTTGTGGAAATATAAGGGGGCACATGCACCCAGTCCCCATGCCTGTGCCACTGAGGAATGCAGTGTAGACGGTGGCGGTAGCGGCAGAAGTGGTCCGCAATTTTACATTAGAACTGTTGTAATATCCAGTCACCGTTGACCAACCTAAATGCGATTGATCACGATATCAAACAACGATTCAATAGCACTGAAGATAGAAGTGCAGGACAGCACAGAGACTTTTTGGCAATTTGGGAGAAAAATTTGATCAAAGATAGATTAAAATACATCCATTATTTGCTCAAACTATACCTCATTGTGTACCCCCTGCAGATAGAGGATGGACAAGATGTATCTTTGATTTACAGAAAGGTATCTTGGACCAGGGCAGTCGTTAGGAACTTCCATGTAATTTCATTTCCCTTCTGTGCAATAGTTATAAGATACTGTATACAGTGCAAACAGTGACAAAAACGAGACAGGGCATGCCAAAAAAATTATTTATTTCCAATGACAAAAGTTGCAAAAAGTGGGCATTATTGTGCTAACATAAAAATAACGAAAGGCGAACATGTCCAAGGCAGATGAAACTAGATATACATGGCCAGAGCACAGTTATAAAACTGTACTACATTATCCAAAAGTTTTTTGTGCGGCAGGGGGCAGACAATGTTAGTCTGAATTACTGATTTAATGAAACCAAACTTTGTTACCACAGTTTTTAATTCTATAGTGCACGTCTGCACAAAAATTCTCTTCATATTACCCAAGTTTTCACAGGTATATTTTTAGGGGGCTGTGCAGCTTTCCTCTTAAAGCCCATGCTGTTCGAGATAAGGAAGTCGTTGGGTGGATGTTTTTTACTGTAGTTTATACAGCTTTCCATCTGTCCATTGGGTCGGTGACGATGTACCATGCATTGAGCGGTGATCACGCACCTCATTTTTTTATGCATGATAGATAAAGAAAACAATCATGAGTTGCATGGGCAGGCCAGGTTAGGTATCCCAGGCAACATATATGTATAGCCTGGCCTATTGCCCTACGTGTTTGGCTTACCAATGGTCTTGATTTTTGTAAGGGTCCACACCCTCTTAGACCATGTTGCATGTAGGCTAGCAGGACTCAAAATAACCTGACGGCACCAACTGTCATGGCCGTCGGGCCCTTACTGATGGCCGTGATGCCCCTCAGTAAATGTCCATTGAAATAACATAGACTGACGGCTATTTCCCTCATTTTGGCCGTGCCCTTTTTCAAGATGTCAAGCCCTGGGCTAATGCCACATTTTCAAAATTTTCTCGTAACTCCAGAAGTTATTGCCCGTAAATTGAAGGGCACTGTTCAATTCCCGCCAACTGTCTTTGTCAGTTGATCTTGTGAGGCGTATATTACTCATGACTGATATCGGTTTATGTCTATGTGAGTGATCTTCTGTGTTGTGACAAAGCAGACTGTTGATGAGCGATGTGAACTGATTTAAAAAATAATGTATGTTTTCGCAGGTTTTCAGTGCCTGTACAAGTATATAGGAATACACAGGCTGTGCGAGATATAAGATCGTTGAGTTGTGGATAGAGAGGTTCACGTGCAGACTGTACAATTAGACTTGAAATATTTAGGAGCCAACCGGGCCCCTTTCCCTAGCTACGGGCCCGAGCGAATTTCTAGGAGCATCCGGCCCACGGGCCCCGTTATTTCAAGCCCTGCTACGTACTACTACTGCTTCATAAATCTAGGCTTCAGAACAGTTGTGACTTAATTCGTTTCATTTCATTATTCTACCTGTTTGTCTGGACATGTTTTAGGACAAGTAGTTTTCCAAATGAAAATAGGAATGGCAAGTATCACGGACATGCATCTCAGTTTAACGTAGACCAAGTACAAACATGTGCTACATAGTTACCACTGTACAGTTTGGGCAATATTTTTATATGTATACACAAGCAGTCTGTACATATACACCGTAGACACTCTTGTCACAGTGAACTAATCCTTACTCCATTCAAGTGAGTTTACACCCATGCAACAATACACAACGTGTAAGGGGATAAGGCACTTATTTAAACAGTTACAAAACCTACCGACAGGAGATTTCATTATTTATGTTTATGGAAGCGAAGCTTCATAAACATATTGCTATTACCCAGGTTCAGGTCAGGTGACAGTTTCTTTGTGCTGGGTTCTCGGGGAAAGTTCTTCAGTATTAGGCATGTTGTATGCATCATACATTTGTGACAAATTGTAGATCAGAACGAAGCAAGTATAGTCGGAATAAAGGATTTTTCACTAAATAGCGAGGAAATATAGAATATGTCATGATAAAAACGTATGAATGTTGTAGGTTAATGATATCGTCTTTCAGTAGGATACGTCAGTGTTTCCACTCTTCCCGAAATTACCTGAAATTCGGGAAATCTGGGCTCTCTCGGGGAAACTTTTGGGAAGTGGGATTATTTTGGGAAATCTGGAAATGGCATGTAGTGTATGGAAATGACGTATGGCTTGACAATGTGAAATCCTGGATCAGCCCATTAAAGTTAGCATTGAACAGGACGTGTTATTCGAAAATTTCAGGAAAAACCAAACCAATTTCGGGAAATTTTAGATTTCACTTCAGGAAAAATGAATTTAGAGTGTGGAAACAGTGGGATATGTTAGCTTGGCATGAAACAACACGATTATCTACTGCGCAGGCAGTACGTGGTTCCTTCGTACGTCCAACTACACAGCACAGAGTTCTGTGTACGTATGACAGCTGTGTTTATCGAAACAGCATTGCAAGCATGCAGGTTGTTTCTTTGTACTTCCGTATCACACAGCCATAGAGCACTGACTACCATATCACAGCCATAGAACAAGATATAGGAACGTTCCTATATCTTGTTCCATATAATCACAGCCGCGTTTATCGAAAACAAGCCATTTCAGCAGCATGCATAGTTTATGTTATCGACCCCTGCAGTAACTGACACAGAAATAAACAACTGAAACCAACTCAGGCCTATTAATTTTTAGGATTTATATGTAGCCTTCTTCAGTCAAAAGGGATACCATGCACTTTGTGTTGGCCTTACTCTCGTTGTATATAGGTATGGCATGCAGAGACTGTTAGTGGCCTACAAGCATTTTTTTTAAAATGTCGGCAGCATGGCTGTGCGGGCCAGGGGGGAGGGGCCTGGGGTGGTCGCCCCGAAATGTCAGACACCTGAGTGACCTGACTAAATCGGGCAGATATTTTGTCTCAGTCGGGCGGAAAACTGGACAGTCAAATTCTATAGGCCTACTCCAGACTGTAGAGTCGGGCAAAACTCACCACCGGCCTCCAGGGTCCCTAGGCTGAGAAACACAGTCCAGTAGGGCCATGGTCTACCTGCTGCTGAGAGTGTGGTTGTCATTACATCACCCTTTCTGAAGTTTTTGTAGTAATGTAAGTAGTGCAGTGATATTGTTGCAGCCTGGGCAAGAAACAAGGCATCTGAGTGATTAAACCATCATGGACTGGGCCTAAATACTAGTAAATTGGCAAGATCATTTTTCTCAGTGGGCCAGTTTGAACTGATATTGTGAACAGTTTTCATACTGCACTGCCTTGTACCCTACACCAGGCATATTGTGTTAGTAACTTTGTAGTCTGATTCTTTGAAACAAGACAGTTCTGGTAAAGTGATCTGATATAAAGTGATTTCTTTTTCAGTTCAATAATTTAGTGAAGTGAAAATTCCACATATAGTAATCGCTTCTATGAACAGAGTCCCGTAACCACATTTCTAGTTGAATCCTGTGACTTGATATCATGAAAATGAAATGTAAATATGGCATGGTGTTTGAGAGAATATTGCATCAATTAAATGCTAAAATATATAGGAAAAGAAATTGTGAAAAATATGAACAAAAAGAAATGAGATTGTACGGTAAGATTGTAAATTGCATTCAAAATCACAATCAGGCCTGTTGCTGTACAATACTGACACTCAGCTTGAACTTAAAACCATTATATGTGAGTGGAGAATGGTCAATAAACAAACCTCTACCTTATGTGTTACAAATTTTTAAGGTCCTATTCTCCGCGGAGCCCCTTCATCAATAAAAATAATGGACATGACAAACAAGGCAGAACTGCTGATGAGGAGAGGTCTGAAATAAACAGTTTTATGGTTTTCCGTGGAGCTCCTACCCCTCTAATGTTCCATGACCCAGTCGAGGTTTTAAAAGCCAGCCGCAGAAAACCGAATAAAAGTCGGTGGCTATTGCGCCTTAAATGATACAGGTTGGGGAAGGGACTATAGGCTGCATCAAAGACCCTATACCAAAATGATTGTGGATGAACACTGGCCAGATTCACCTCTTTTTTTTTCTTTTTCTTTTGACTTCTCAGAGGGTAACAAGGCAGGTGTGTGCTATAAATTCCTCCCAGTCCTACTTCTAGGACCCCATGTTAAGTCCAACGGTCATGAGTGTAGTCCCATTATGAAAGAGGACAACTTTCACTAGAAAGTGCCATTTTTACACCAAGGTGACACTTTGTGTAAAAATGGTGTAAAAATGTTGGAGAAGTTCACTTTTTTACACTAAAAGTACAGACAAAATTACACTTATTTGTAGCTCCGCCTACCTAATTACTGTCAGGTGCTAGCACCATCCCACTTTTACACTGTTTTTACACCAGCTGTCACTTACCCAAAGTTCATTCACCAACCACTTGCCCCTGGGGTCAAGTCATAAAATCACTTGTACCAAATCTGAAGTAGGCAATTGCTACTTCTATGAGGTGATTTGTCACTCAGCACCTGTGGCCTGGGCTGCTATTTTAGGAATGTTAGAAGGAGAGAGTATGGGAAGAGATATGTATACAGTACAACAGGTTACAGTACTGTACAAATTAAGTAGCTTTTGCTTGACTTTTGTGTCCTTTGCATATGTGAGTTGCATTACTTGTACTGTGTAGCAGATCGGTCTGCACAGAAATCAGCTTGAAGATTAAAAGCTTAATAAGACATACCGGTGACAGTGGTGTTAGGCAATGCACTTACTAGGAGCCAAGTACTCAAAATGCTGTGTATGGAATGGGTGGGTAACATGTCATTTACACTTGCTTTTATTTAAATTTTGATACTTTTATAAATATGGACCTACTCAGCATACAAAGTATGGAGCTAATTGCTTTTCAGAGGGGTATGTATTACAACTCATGAACTTGCCATGGAAGCTTGAGATGTCTTGGTAGTTCATCGATCTGCATTATTATATTTTTCGAGATCGGGGGGGGGATTGAGACATGTCCCTCTTCTCACAGATGCTTAACTCTGTTTTTCAATTTTATATTACAAGTGAATGCTATACCTAAAATAGATAACTTTTTTAAAACAAATCTTATATTATATATGTTGGAGTATCACCCCGGGGCCTATGTAAGGACACCCTAATTTTTAGAATGCACACAGAACGGTAGGCCTACTGCATGTTCATCCCCCCACACATGCTTATTTGCTTTTTAGTTGTGCTGCCCAAATTACAGAATTTTTGAACACGCAAATTTACTTCCCAAATTGCATAGCCCTATTTGCCATGAGAGAACACATAATTTTTCAAAAAAAAAACATTCAAAGGGGCAGTGGTATATAGCTACAGGGGGGGGCGCGCAGAGGGGGCGGTCGCCCCCTGGTTCAGAAATTAAGAAAATTCGGAAATTTTCAAATATCCCAAACATAGCTAAACATTATAAAATTTCCGAAAAAGGGTAAAAATTTCCGAAGAATATAGCAAAATGTACTAGTGAAATATATCAAATTTTTCTTTGCCTCGCTGCGCTCGGCATCTAATAAACGATATATTTAGGAAACTATAGCAAAATGTAATAAAATGTATCAATTTTTTCTAAGCCTCGCTATGCTCAGCATCTAATAGAACTTATACATACGGCAAAATGTAATGAAATCATCATTTTTTCTTTGCCTCCCTATGCTCGGCATCTAATTCTTATGGCAAAATATAGCAAAATGTAGTGAAATCAGTATATCAAATTTTTCTTTGTTTCGCCCACGCTCGGCATCTAATAAAACTTAATTATTCAATAGAATTTATTTCTATAAGACATTTTATATAACACCTTATTAATTTCTCTACATTTGATTGGAGGACTGGTGGTCACATGCCATTGGTGATTCGGCACTATCATCAAGATTGTGGTGCTCGACCGTTGGTTAGTATATACTAACCCACGGTCGTTGGTTAGTATATACTAACCAACGGCAATGACGTCACCGATCATTGCAGTACGTACAAGCTATGCCGCGACTCAAATTGGGGACCGTACATTGCATATCGTACGTAATAGGCACGTAAACGCCATCGAGCAAACGACAAACCATGGAGCTGCGCTACACGGACAAACACGAACCATCGTGGCCTCAAAAACACAACTTTAACCAACGACTAGATCAAGGTAGATAGTTATAAGGTGTTATATAAAACAAATAATGAATGTTTTTCATTCGTGCGATAGTATGAATTATATTTCATTCGTTGAAAGATTTAACATTCTATTCAACTCGGCTTCGCCTCGTTGAATAGAACGTTCAATCTTTCAACTCATGAAATATAATTCATACTATCGCACTCATAAACATTCATTATTTGTATAATATGGCTATTATCTGTGAATATCGTTTTCTTTTCCTACTCCGTGAAGATAATGGGTGAATACAATTTTGATTTTGGTCACTGTATTAGGCCTAAATAATTTATACTATAATCTGCTCTTTACGGATCACAATAAATTGTCAAGAATTCCTTGATACTAGACTTGACAAATATCTTTAATTATTGACTTGGGAAACACTTTAAAGATAATTATCCCCTGACATAAAAAATAAGAAAAAACATTAAGTTAATACAACACAATTGGGTAAATAAATGGATCTGGAGGCTTCAATTTCATACAGAAGTAAAAACAAATTCATGCTTCGCTTCGCTTGGTGATTATTACAAATTTGTACGTCCCTACAAAGCCCTACTGGTAAAATGAGCTCAGGCCTACATTCACAATTGTGCGTGAAGTACGGATTGCATAAATACATATCCATATGTATAATACTGTGCAAATGTAATATGCTTTGGGAAAAGTGAACCATTCAACTTGAGTTGTAGTATAGAAGAAGAAAAAATTCAGATATTTTCAGATGAAAATTCGGAAATTTTTAGGTCTTGCCCCCCACCCTGGAAAAAATCCTAGCTACACCACTGCAAAGGGGAGAATCCTCCCCAACCCCCATGCATAGGCGGCGGAAGTGGGGGATGGGGGCACGTCCCCCTCAGTAAATTTTTCAGTGGGGAAGGTCCCCCTGAAAAAATGCAGAGGAAAAAATGGGCAATTTGAA
>JAIZAY010000860.1:0-27434 GCA_029531755.1 Holothuria leucospilota | reverse complement strand
CATGAAATTGCGTTCTTATGACGTAACTTATGACTCATCAGTATTTAACCTTAGTTGGCCACGCTTTGTCACGTAGGCCTCAATGGCTCAGTGGTCAGAACATCCGCCTTGTGTGCGCGAGGTCGCTGGTTCGAATCCTGCTTGAGGCTAAGTTTTCCATTCACATAAAAATATCCTCTTTCAGTAAAAGGCAAGTGCCTATGTTAGTGGAATAATGGCCTAAGGTCTTCATGCGACTATTCAAAACAGCGTTGATTCACTCATTCATATAAAAAGTCGCTACGTCACTCTACCTATAAACAAATATATATATATATAGATATATATATATATATATATATATCTATATATATATATATAGTCTATCACAAACACTCGTTTGAGGAAAACATCTCCATATAGTAAAAGTAAAGCACCAAAGATGAAGATAAACACAAATTGGTTACTCCATGTAAATCACCTATATTTCGATGTAAATAGTACATTCGATCTTGAATTTTTATACCAATCCTAGATAGAGCATAGCGCGGAGGATGGCGGGTTCAAACCCTCGGTACCGCTCAATTTTTCTCTCTGGTATTTTCTCTGAACCTTTCCTGCTTTGATAAGGGCTATGATCTATCTAGGATTGGTATAAAAATTCAAGATCGAATGTACTACTATTTACCTTTCGACCTACACATTCTAACTTCGATCTACCAACCTCGACCTACTATATATATATATATATATATATATATATATATATATATATATATATTATATATATATATATATATATATATATATTATATATATATTAATATATATATATAGTGATTATTGTGATTATTTTAAGGTAATAGTTGGTAGTGTTTGATATGACATACTGGTTAGTTTGATATACACCGTTAGAGTCAGAAAACTTTTAAGACTGCCATTTTACATCGTTAGTACCGAAAAGACATCGTACAAACCTGTTGGAAAAGAACGCAAACGCGTATGCCTATTGCAATAGATTCATCTTACTGTCATGATTTATTTCAACCACACTCAGAATGGCGAGTCATATGTGAACAATGACTGCTCAGTGAAGTCTACTTGTCAAAACGATTAACCCAGCAGTGACTCTAACTACAGATGCAGCCCTATAGTGCATAGTAAAAGACGTTGTATGACAGTGACAGTGCAATCAAGGGTACACTGTTCACAGGTGACTGTGAAACGCGTACTCCATTATGTACTGATTGGTACGATGCAAAGAAAGCTGGCCATACAGAAGATTGAGTCTAAGCTAGTCTATTCTTCCTTCCAGGTTGCCAGGATAATCAGTACCAGTGGTGGAGGATAGAAAGTAAGTTAATCTTAGAGTAGTCCTGTTGAGCTTTACCACCAATACACAATAAACGAGAGTGCAGTTTGTATTGTAATAGATACAAAGTAGATAAAGAAGATGTCTGCTCAATCGTTCGTCTTTCGTTTTACTTCGACGAGCTGACCGTACCTAACGATTGTAGTTGAGGAGTAGCATAAACTTAGCCACATATGAATCAAAACGGATCTTTTGGTTAAACTTGAAAATTGTAAAGGATAGCAAGCTGTCACAATGCCTCTCTGCGGTGGAATTCGTTGTCTCATGCTCATGTTAATTATTATATGCGAGCTATTCCAAAGATGCAAAACTGATCATTCTATTATTGTTCGCTGGTGGAACTCAATTTACAAAACTTATACGTTAGATATCAGTCATTACATGTATAATATCACTTTCTTTACTTTTAAGTATACAGTAAGTTTGAAGTCGACTAAGCTGTATAAGAACAAGAAGCGTTTACTCATTAGAAGAGGACGGGTGATAATTTGTTCTCAGTATACTTACACAATGTGAACTTGCACAATCCAATTTTGTTAATTTACATAAAGGTATTTCATAGTCGAAAAGACGGAGTAACAGGCTTTTATAATAAAAAAAAAACTTTACTTTCTACAGATAGCGTGGATTCGGGTCACTTGATGGTGACTTCTGAGTTCGAAATGAACAGTTACATTATCTTACGAATCAAAAGAATTTCAAATTTCGCGTTGATATCGTTACATCTGGAGGCTCAGCAAAGTACGAGGAGAACGCATCTTTTCGAATCAGCAGTAACAACACCATTGCCCTTAGAGACATGGGTATGTGTAAACTGTGACAGTTCCATATAGCAGTTTTACAGAAATTAAGGTGGCAACACTTTTATGTTACATGCTTCTATATCAAAAAATATGTCAGTAGACTAATAATGATCAATATTTGCCTGTATCCTCAAGTGATTTTCCACATATAGGTAAGCTGTAACGTTATTTTAGTCAAAATGGCAAAACAATATTTGGGCTTGTAAATGGAAGCGGCATCCTTTAGGGTAATGTGAATAGCCATTCAGAGAGTCTGCGCTCAATCCAGGGCCTGGTCACAATAGGTATGTCTTTATGAAAGCTCAGTCTACGGTCATTTTACACCATCCGAACCGACCTCTTCAACTGAATAAAATAGAATCCAACCTTGAGCAAAAAGAAAACCCTCATCTTTAAACCAGGCGACTTGATATTTAAACTTAGAAATGTTCAATGCATTTCTCATTGGCATACGTGGTTGAGTATGGAAGTGAATATTTAACATTACATTTTGGAATAAATATTATTGTATGATAAAAGGCTGATATTATGCCGTCCGGTAAGAAACCGCTCGATACGGTGAATAAAATATAGACATTGCCCTGGTCATAATGTTTTTTATTCTGCCCTTAATGATAGAATGTTTCGCAACTTGCAAAGTAGGTCACCCCCTTTCATTCTGAACTAACTTAGCGTATAAATGACTCTTTTTTTTTTTCATTATGTAACAGATAATGGTATGCATGAAACTAACGGAAGTTTCTTCAGCACATATGACCAGGACAGCGACGGTTGTGAGCACCACATCTGTGCACACAGACATAGAGGAACTTAATGGTATGTGAATAACTTGTTGGATTAGTAGCCATTGTACTGACTTTCAGTTCAGCAGTTATAGAACACAGTGTGCATATTACAATCTAAATGGAGACTGCAACAGAGGAAATGGGAAAAACGTGTTTTTCAAATTGGTATTCTTACCACTGTCACCTCAACTTTGCGGGGATGAAAATTTAACTTATTTCAGACGACCTTCGACGAATAACACTTCTTAGCCTAAGGATTTAAAAACTGACTAGGAAAGTACTATAATACGCGAAAGTTGTGGAAGAAAAACTTAGCAAACTTTAGAAAACACAAAAAACTTTGCGTCCTTTGGATGTCGAAAACTTTCCGATTCATGTGGTAGTTAAACATAAAACCTATCTATGAAAATGACATCAGAGTGCATAGGTCTAGGAACTTTAAATCAGTTTCTTATGGCTCTATTAATAGTTTTAGAGAAACGCATGGAAGATACAATATAAGTTAGTTGTGATTGCAAACAACTTTAAGTGAACATTTTCTAATATTTTACTTGCATTGTAGTCTTACAAAATGTTTGATGTTCACTTGGCAAGGAGGAGGAGTCAGGTCCCCAAGTCCTTTCACCTATCGGGAAGACATGTTGCATTTCCAGTATACTCACATCTGTGAACGTAAATTGAAACAGTTTTATATTTACAAGTTTTGCTGAGTGCTTTTTTCAATTGAAAGATGTGGGAAAGGTCCTGGTATACGCACGGCGCCATTATTTAGCAATGTAGGTTGCAATATGATTCCACTATGGTATTTTTTGCGTCTAGGATAGTGGTGAACATTCTGAAGAAGACCATACCATATATTCTAAACTGTTAGGGTTAAGTCATTTTATATACACATCCTCAAATGTGTGTTGCCCTTCCTGGCCCAGCTAATGTGGTCTTTCCTTTATCTTTGCAATTTCACGTTAAGTTGAAATGGAAAAAAATAATTACAAGTGTAGCTGGAGCACTGGTGTATTGACAGTTTGTACACTGACGGATAAAGTATATAGATTTTGAAAGAGAAATAATTGGCTATGCTTCACAATTTATTTACATTTCACTGATTTTGATTGATATCAGCATATAAAGCTGGACAGGAAGTTGTGTGATAACGAGATAGCAAAATTATGTAATGAATCGCAATGGTCAGCTTTCACAGAGGGAAATGAAACGTAAATCAATGTTCCATAGTTGCGATTTTTTACCTCCAATTTTCTATGGCCAATTATTTGCGTCGCAAACTCGCAACAAAATGCTTAAGACACGATTAAAACAAAACCAACCAAAATATTACATTGATAGTTTAACAGGGATGGTAGGAGGTATACAAAAAAGGTGGTCAGCATTTAGCTAGCTTTACTCTAAACATGATATAATCATTTCGAAACAACCTGGGGTCATTTTTTTTGTATAGGAGATATATAAGGTGACAATAATGACTCAACATCTTCAGTCAATTGGTACAATATTTCACGAAACGGGAGAGAAAGAAGGTTAGCATCTTCTCTAAACTTCCAAAACGTCAGTGAAAGGCTAAACTTTTTAATACGATGTACATTGATATCCTCCATATCATAGCAGTTGAGTGAGAATTTCAGTCTAAAGAAACAGTTGGCTTCCACTGTCGCACTAGGAGGGGTGGGGAAGAAGGGTCTGCCTCATTTACCGACCATGGGGACATCATGTCACAAAACATTGATATTCTTTAATGGCTCTGAATAAGTGAAGAAGTAATCACTCTCTGCTTTACCTTATAAATTCTGCAGTTGGTATCACACATAAGTCGTGTTGTAAATGCAAGCATGTAGTAATATGAACCGAACTTTTTCAATTAAGTAACTGCCATTTGTTTTATGTCTACTTAGTTTCATGAGCAATAATCACCTTTCACTCACAAGACTGATTTTTTGTAACGAACAACTTAAAGAGAACAGGGGGGCTTACAATGTTACTATTACTTTATATCCATGGTTCCACAAGTCACAATCATAGAGCCTTTATCTCAACAGTGATTAGCAAACATTGTCTCAGTATACTCAAGCAGGTAGCCTACTTTTTTATATAGTATGGATAGTTAGAACTTATCTCTTGAGATGGAATAAGTTGAGTTTCAGCATATGTGTACCAGTTAAACAGAAACACAGGAATAGGGTATCATAGACTAAACTCAAATTACAAACATCCAAGTATTTTTCGTGTTAAAGTTTGTATTCTCTCAAAAGTGTAGAAACATTTTCAAACTTTTCGGGTGAGTACCGGTACTACAGTACCCTACCGCAGAGACATGTAAACAACATAAGTGGCACGCTAACGTCTGTTGAATGTGCAGCTTAGGCGTACCAAAGAAATTTCGAACCCTAAACCGAGTGAAATTCTTAGGGGAGCACATTATTACACTACCTTTGCGATGCGCCCAGTGGTGTACCTAGGATAGTTGGCACCCAGCGGATAACTCTTCCTTTGTTACTCCGTACATAGATGCCGCCCTGGGGAAAGGGACTCAGGAGAGGTTATGAAGCGTGTTTAAGTAGGCTTAGATGTAACAAGGTGCCATCTTTGGTGAAGCTTTTAAATAAGACTGGTCAGATATTTTTATTATTTAGTATTTTTTGGACGGCTCGGTGTAAGGGCACTAGAGGTTTTGTCTATGCGGATTGTGAGAGGATGCAACCTTCGCCTTTGTAAGAATTGCGATTTTGTAATGTGGCCTCAATGCAAATGGAGCTACCTTTTTAATTAGTGTGATACGTGGCACCCATTCAACGGTATTACTCTGTGAGGAGTACCAACTTCACGCCACTGCAAGAATCACTATCTGTCAGCCTGTAACGTTGGCCTAACCAGGTAGCAGCCAGTTAGACTGCTAAACAGTTCGTGCAAATATATGCTTGGAGCTCTCCGGGTGTAGTGTTACTATATCCGAAAACTCATGAGAACCAAACCAAACGTACGATCAACAGAGGTGGACTGGTTGTTTCAAAAGGCCGTTGCAAATGTTATCTGACAGACGTTGACCAGCCTATGAAAAGGGTCTTCTCTTCCAGCAAGTGCACCAAAACGTCTCTGAACCCAAGCGGTCCGTTTTGTGATTATCTAATCACCACAACGGTCAGTCCATCTACGGCGGTCATTACATCCTCCACCGTGCTTGTATAGTACGTAATAACCGGTCAATGTAACCGTTGGATTTTTTCAAACACTATTCTGCAACAAGACTAAGTGCTCTTTGAGGTGGAACACTGTTGCAGTCACACGCTGCTTGTCATGGCCTCGTCCAAGAAACGTAAAAGATTCTAGTCTTAAGTGTAAAATATCTTCGCACACGGCGATTGTAACAAAGATAACATACAAAACAGCAATATCAACTTCTCCATACTACTATTTTTGCAAATTTCTTTACAGGCTCGGATCCAGGATTTTTTTTAAAAGGAAGGCACACTTTATAACGTCGAAGCTCCAATCTGTGAGCGACGCGTAAAGCTTGGAGGGTAGCTTGGGTTTTTTTTTTTTTTTTTGCAAGGGTGGTGGTTGGATTGGCCAGACGTAGAATTCTCCAAAGGTGATGAGATTAAAATATTTACCAAATCAGTTCCGAATATGATACATACTTGTTCACCATATGACTAATCAAGGCCTTATACGTGTATGACATCATAGCATGAATTCACACCATATTCAGTGGTCCTAATGAACATTTTGTACCCAAATTGTGGAATGCACAACACGGAAAACGAACTATAAAAATTGTAGCAATACACACAGAATCGCTTTTCATTGAGAGCCGAAACGGATGAACTACATTTGAACCGGCAAGTTGCAATAGGTATAATCTTCCATTGTATCGTGGCCACCATCTGTTCTACAAATAAGTTTCCGGGGTCATTTGTGTATGCTACCGATCGACAAATGCAAGAGAAGAAGTATGTGACTGAGGACAGAATTTCCAACCAATGAAGAAAACTGTTAAAATAACCTATCGTTTGTCTTTTTGTGCCACCTGGTCCAGGGTCGCTCTACATGTAATCAACCACCAACTTAAGTAGGGAAAACAACCTAACTGTGCAGCGAGGGATGCGCGCCGAAAACTTTTTGGTGACCGTCGTATTTTGGGAATCATATAGAAGAACTCTCAAGTAAATATTAAACCAATGCCTACTCATTGTGAATACCAAATTGGATCAACTGTCGGGTAGATTGTCCTTTATTGGGATAGTATGCATTGTATTGTATCCACTCCGGCTGTCCGATGAAAAAGCCAAACCTCCTTGAAAGAATCTCTAACCGCACAGATGCAAGATAATAATTTTTAATATGCGATTGGTAATAAAAACCCGAACTTGACCGAACACTTTGACTGCTCCTAAAAGTTACTCGTTAATAGGGGTGACACTATTTAGGCTATATGGAAAGACAGTATGGAAGAAACTGAAAGAGTGACCGTACGGCGCACGAAGCGGGTCGACAATCTTGGGTAATTTTCCTTTTTATGAATCTTACCTCCTTAAAAGCAAAAAAAAAAAACAGATACAACCTTAGGGGCAACTTATAGCCCGTCGGGAATTATATCCTGTATCCTGTCTACAAAGGCTTCTCTATGAGATTACAAACATTCCTCTTCCACTATTATCCACCAATCCACCTATGAGATAGCATGCATCAGGGCAGTGACTTGAATTTTGTCAGCGTTGGGCAGTTTGCTGGGCCGACAGGTCTTTTTCCTGTCCTTAAAATTGGTGGGTCCTGTTTTCCCTAGGCCAAGCCCACCAAATATTTACCCACTTCTTTGTACGGCTTAATAGTCTGGCAATCTCATTCGAGCTTTTGCCTTCAAGTTCCGGCTAAAAAGCAAGCTCTCTTTTTCCTATTGTTGCTCACCTTTGCCCCATCTTTAAATGTCTATTGAAGTTCAGGTACCTTAATTTTCACTTTTTGAAGCAAATGGCTATAAAAGTACGAAACACTGCCAATTTTGGTGCTCAAAGTGGTGCGATACAGCTCTTTTGGGGGGCAGCCAATGAATGTTGTTTGTTTGAGTGATGTACCGATTCCTCCAGTAATGACTATAGCTGTGGAACGTTAAGTGGGTAAACACTTAAAGCTCAGTATGTTACGACTGATGGGGTCATTTTTAAAATAGTGCTTTTGGGTCGCTAAGGATAAGGCCGAAGTATGAAATGTAGATGAAAGGTCAAATCTGCCTCAATTTGCGAAAAAGTGTGTCACGACCTTTTTTTGCTAAAGGTGGGGTAAGATGTCAAAATGCAGGTCAGATGTCACATTGCGAAGGATTGCATCGCGAACTCATCCTAAATCGTACTTGCACTTATGAACTTTAAACTGGAGGAGTTAAGATCTGCAACGCCATGGATTGCCCTCTTTTTATTTTTGAGTTCTCAATACACAGTAGTAAAATAATATGCATATTGTGTTGTTTGGTCGTTTGTGTGTCATAGCAGCCCCCATCTGAATTAAACTACTACTACAGGATACTTCTGAACTTTTGTTTGCGGCAGCGATACCATTTGAAGCACATGATACGGACGCTATTTTCTCTTCTGCTATAGTAAATTAAGAGTATCCATGTGACTGTTCCTAGATAACAGACAGAAGCCAAATTAAATATAATATTTTTTAATTACATATTTATTCCAAAGGGTTTTCACGTTCATTTATATATAAGACAGTATTCAACTATTTTAAGTAAGTGCTTTCATTAAGGTCGTTGGCCCCACAATCTTTTCATAACGTAATACAGTTAAAAACTCCAGGCTTGTAACTTCTCCAAGCTGGTACTGAATTGTTAATTTAATGGTCTATGTACTCAATACAGTACTCAAAACGTGACAAACTTTATGAAATCTTTTAACGATACCAATTGTCTCACTCCTGTCGGTTTGATATAGCAGTCCAAGCCAAAACGCATAAAAATTCGGGAATAAACAAAGGTGTGTAAGTTAACAAGGTTATTGAAATTGTTAAGGATAACCTTCCCATATCTTCACGATTACCTTTCATGTTAATATCCCAAAGATAACAACATACACAAAATGTTCTAAGTTAAACAGAAGATGGACGAATTTTCATTTCGGCAGAGTTGAGGTTACACTGACTACTATAATACCACCAGATGTTCTTGCCGTTGCCTCCGTTGTACTCGCCGTTTAGATTTGAAACAGTACCAATGTTATTGCAGCCGCTCCTTGTCTCGAAATAATAGCAATATGTATAACTATAATAGCACTCTCTACACCAAGTAGTAGTGTACCACCATCCGCCTTTGTGCCCTTCAGCATAGTCGTGGTGGCTGCATCCGTCGTTGTCCTCGTCATGTGTGCTGAACTGCCCACCGTTGTTATAATACAAACCATTACCTGCGTTAGTAGACAATCATGTGAAAAACACTTAATTCACAACACTCTTTACGGTGAGCTTAATATATGTAGAGGCATTTTTATAGACAAGATTTTCTTTCATTTTGCTTAAATTTACAGAGAGATGTTTTGGTATTCATTACGACAATCAATCACTTCTCTACTGAAGGAAATTAGTGATCGTAGTTACATTGTAGTTAAAGGAAAAATGCAGACCCTGTCATCCTAATTCAGGAGTGACTCCTTTAAATCATGTGACAATACTATTATTACTTATTTGTTAAATTTGTGCAAATGAACTCCTTGATTTACCTTTAATTTCAACTTTTTTGTACAGGAAGGTACTGAAAAATACTTGTGAGCCAAAGAAAAGGACATTTGTAAGATTGAGTACATTTTTGAAAGTAATCTTGAGGTGACTCCTTTTTACAATAGCAGCATACATTTTAAAGTCTAAGTTTTCGTCAACACTTGTCCCCGATACAGACTTAAGGGGAAAGCGTTTCCGAAATGTCAATTTTCTTCTGTGGCTACTGATAACATCACCAAGCACTAAAAATGTATATTACTGCTTTCGTGACTTGTTTGCAACGTATCTTAAAAAGGTAGAAAGTAAATTTATTATGCAATTGTTACCGTTCTATTAAATCAAATCATAGTTATGTAGGGGTATATTGTGGTAGGAATGGAAATGGTACTATTGCATCTGGGCAAATACAACTCAGCTGCATGACACGTAAACACATTTGTTTTTTTGGAAGTTTATTGATAAAGTGAAGGTTATGTCCATATCGCAGATGGTAAAGTGACTTCATTTACACCACTCTACCACAAAAATACAACTTTACAGATAAGCTTTGGCTGTGGCCGAGATTTGCTAAAACTTATTCATATCATGATCCGGATTTCAGGTGACACATGTAAATGTATGCAAGGAAAATTATTTCAGAGGGCTTAACATCGACATGTATGTTTCATTTTAATAATATGAATTTACATGTTAAATGAAAGGAAAAAACAATCGTATTATCCAAGTTTTCATTTACCAGTTCTTTAAAGAGAGGGACGATACAAAGTAAACTGTAGAGGTTACTTACATACCTAGGCTGATATTCAGTCACTGTGAACACTTTCGGAACGTGAGAATTAACTTGTAAAATATGTACTAGTAGATCGGCACAAACAATTTCGCATGGCAATATAGTGTAATGTTGATTTAGTACTAAAAGGAAGGTATTGTATGAGCAAGTATTGGCATCTAAACTTTCGAACTAATTTAAGGCACATCTCCTAACTATTACCAGAACTAATGCTGAATATATAGCCTAAGGTGGTATCTATTGGTTCCTATGATTTGATTTATTGTTCGGAACTAACAACGATTAATTGAAGTTAAGTTCCCCAGAGCCATTACCGGCTCGCCATAGGGGCACGGGGGTCACTCCCCCCCCCCCCACAAAAGTTTGCAGAGCATGGTCTTCAATTTTTAAAAATAAAACTAATAAATAAAAAAACATGTTATTCGAATGGGTTAGGCCCTCCCTTTTCCTTGAGTGGGCTTAAAATCAAGTGAATAACTTTCCAATGCAATGCGAAGGTTAAACATTAATAAAGTGCTTTCAAAACGACAATTTTTTTCGGCGCGCGCGTTTACTCAGTTGCTTGATTGCTACTATATGTACTTCAGACATCACAAATGGACCTGCCGTTAGTGCGAGCTAAGGTAGTCAAAACAAATGATCACGCTGTGATATTTGTAATCTGATTAGCTTAGGCATCATAATGTCATTCACAGAGTGTAACGGTAATGCTGGAGTTAAATGCCCATAGTTTTGCAGACACTTCAGAGCTTTCGGTGTCATTAGATACACAACCTATTAGCCGAGTTAATTATCATCCACGACTAAAAGCAGTTTTGCCAGGGTGTTACCTGGCCAGATTAGCATAGGTATCTGTCTACAAAAAGTTGTAACGGGCATGTAGTCTAACAGTATTGTGTTTCCCGTAGAAGGAGAGGTTTCTCTTCCCTTGTCGATTTTGACAAATGGCCTGTTATAAGCAAGAGGTTTTCCACCTCTGTGCTAAAGTATACCGTTTTAATTGATTTAAAATAAACACACCAAAGAGTCAATCTAAGCTTAGTGTGATGAGACTTTTGACAAGTGGCCTAGCTATTTGTATGTAGGATGAGACGTCGTTCTGAGTTAGGGGAATTCCCTCCCCCCTTTAAAAAATTCGTTTCGGAACGGTACTGAGATCCAAAATACTAGTGCTATCATTTCATCGTTTTCAAGTGTCTTCATGCTCGAAATTTTCGTTAAAGAAAACAATCCAGAAAACCAACATTTTATGGCTTCTTGGCAAAGCTGAAACATATTGTGACACAATGAAAGAAACAATAGAATATTTAAAGGTGGGGCTCATTTTATACAAATGGATCAAGCCGCCTTGCCCATTTCACCTGCCTCTTACTCCACCCCTATGGTAGTAGGGTAGCGATCGGTTGATATGGTTGTATTTATTTTTAAAGTAGTCAGCTCATGACTAACTGCCTGAAATGGTTTTTGAAGAGCTTTTGAAAACTACATGGGACGTCGCTGTAATACCTAATAATAACCGTAGTCCCATAGGCGTAGAAGGCGGGAGGCTGGGGGCTGCAGCTCCCCCAACAAAATATTTTTGTGAAAATTCGGGCAATATTCTGAGAAGTTTTCGGGCACCTACTGAAAGAAAAATAATGCAATAATGTAGCTTAACGGAAATCGATACTTTAAAAGACTTCCTTGGTAATTAAAATATAGTTCTGATTTGGATTGCACCATCACCTGTATATTCGGTATTAAGTCACCAGTGTGGTTTTTAATGGTTAAACTTATATATTATGATTATCAGTGGTGTATATGAGGAGCCATAGGCCATGCCCCCGTCACTGACGCCCATTTTTTTAGTACCTAAAATAAAACACAAAATTTTACCTCAAAGGTAGCATATGTGGCACCAGATTGCATGTAAGGACACCTAATTTTTCAAAAATTTTCAAAGGATAGGGGGTGATGCTTATTTTTCTTCCTTTAGTACCTAAAATACGCACGGTAATTTTTTTAACACAAATTTTACTTCAAAGGTAGCATATGTGGCACCAGACTGCATGTATGAACACCGAATTTTTTAAAAAAATTTGAAAGGGGAGGGGTGACCCCCTCCCCTTAGACCCCTCCCCAGGCTGGCGATCACACAACATAGTGCCTGCCCCACTATCATGAGAGAAATCTTGGCTACACCACTGCTTATTATCATCATTATTGTAACGACTTCCCCCAGAATTATAACCAATATGGAATAGGCAGTAACTTGGCAAATTATTGTATGTAATTGGCATGCGGTGTGATAATGGATGCATGCCTATATGATATGTACATTAACATTTTGTGTTTCTATTTTTCGGGCAGATCGTTACAGCCCCCCCCCCCCCATCAACTTAAGCCCCTACGCCTATGCATACTGCAATTGAGGTCTTGTACTATCCGGAGCTGACTATTAATATTTCTGGGGGGTCTTCAGAACCTCCCTGAATACGGACTTGAGTTTGCCCCCCAAACTCAAGCCGCCCATGCCCAGAGAGCCGCCCATGCCCAGAGCTTCCGATTTTGAGTTGTTTCATGTGTACGAGCCGTCAGAGCAGTAGATTTATAAATTGTTACCAGTTGCACTTTTCAGGACATTCCAGTAAGTACCTTTCTTCGAGTAATCAGAAGAACAGTCCTAAGCTATTAACATACAACTAAGTCTCCACTTACAGAAACATAAAGGGAAAATGCAGTCACCAAAATTTGAATCAGTATATTCGGGTGCACTATTTTATGAATATCTCTACTCAAACATGTGATACTAGTTGTTACCAAAATGCTCACTTCATGCAGAATAATTACTTTCTTTACGTTTACCGTGAAACATATATGTTTTGAAAGATATTAGCAGGTAGTGTTTCAAAACACATTTAAGTACTAATAACCACCTGAAATGTTTCTGCTCTTATCTCCAAAGTAAACCCACGATGGTGACATTTTACTAATGGTACAAGTTTGATAATTTATTTCTGTCTTATTTCTACCTGAAGGCACGTAAAAGAAAAAAAAAACCTACCTGCATCTCCGGAGTAACTGCCAATACTAAGTCGATATTTTGTGCTCACATCACCAATTTGAAAAGAAGTATATTCTGCATATATTGGAGAACCATCGGATTTTACCATGTCAACCCGTAACTTATACCCTTTCTGATTAGTTAGTTGGTAAATTTGTTCATTTCCCAGCCAGAAGTCATTACCAGCGTCTTTAGAACCAAACCCTTGCTGGTATTCATTCCAGGTTTTATAGAAATCGGTAGCTCCATCAGTACGGCGCTGGAACACCTAGTTTAGATAAAAATAACATGAGGCTCATGCCGTTACTTTTGATCGCAAGGCAGATAGATTATAAAGGATAGTGGTTAGGGTTTTGCCACTTGGACAAATTGTGCACCGGAAGAGAGGAATAACGTAACCATAAGTGGAATTAAAATATCAATTTGGAAATCACTACTGATGGAATTTGTCTCTAACACCTCCTTTGTTACAAATTTTTCCCTTACCTTTCTTTTTATATTAATGCATTGAAACGTAGCTCACGCAAGGGAAATTGATACAAGAAGACCAATTTTTAGGTCGCATATAACTCACAGTCCATCCACCACCAGTCATATCGCAATAGACAGTGAAAGAAGTTGTTGCCCCTGCCGGCAGTATGGTGTAGACTCCATCTGTTGTTTGGCCATCTTGTAGTGCATCGTAGCAGTCTGTATAAGTATTTCTAACACAGGTCTCACCGTCTCCTTCATAGCCTTCATTACAGTAGCATTTCCGAGTTTCATTTTTTACTGTACATGTTGCATCAGTGCTGCATTCGTAGTCTGCATTACAACTGAGTTGACTGTCTATACAAGTACAATTTTGTGAACAGTCCACGTTTATAAATGAGTCTCCGTTCTGGAATGAAAAAGATGGAAGCCAAGAGTATAATAAGTATCCTTAAAGGTAAGATTAAGAATTTCAATCTTTGTAGTAACCTTTATATTTAATGACTTTCCCGGGTTACGTATTTGCAGTAAAAGCCCAAAATGAGCGGCAAACACTGTTTCTTACCGAAATATAAGAGTTTGTTCCAGTCACAAGGCACCCTTTAGGTACACAAGTTTCTACACAGTCGCTATAGCAATCGGTCTGTGTGATGGGATCCGTGCACAAGCTCTCACAAGTACAACTATGTTGAGTCAGGTTATGTGGACATGTTGAAACAATGCAACCTATATAAGGAAAATTAATTCTCAATTTTGAGACGTCTTGAAATGAGGGTATAGAAAAATAGAACTACTAATTTAAATGGCAAGGCTGCTTAAAATAAAAAAGGATTATTTTTGATTGTGGTATGCGTTATGGTAATTCTATTCAGATTGTAGAAAACGTTTTTAATAATAAATGAGAAAATGACATAAGAATGAATATCTGTGTGTTGTTCCTCCAATGACATATGAATGAAGTTGAAAATTCCCAAGTATTGACATACTTACTCCAATTACTCCGAAAGCCGTCAGTAGACACTAGTGCATAATTACTCCATTCATCACTAATTCTGAAAGAATTATATTTAACGTAGAAAGAGGACCCATTGGCCAATACCATATCAACACGGAGCTCGTACTTGGCTTGATTTGTAAAATATGACAGTTTGTCCAATCCGATCCAAAATTCGCCAGACAAAAAGCCAAATCCATTTTTATATTCCTCCCAACCTCGTTGAAAAGTCAAGGAGTCATCCGTTCGACGTTGAATAATCTAGAGAAACACAAAAACCCTGTTTGATATGTCAGGTTTCTTCATATACAAATTTGATGTTACCCTAAATACTTTCCTCAAGCTCAGTTAGAACCAATGTGTTTGTCCATCTGTAGATGTCTTATCAAATGGAATATTTTGCTTTCGAAATGATTTACATGCCTAAAAACTTTCTTAAATTGACAGTTACAATTGATACTGGTGATTTGACAAGTGAGAAATTTGCAGTACTTAAATTTGTGAAAGTACTTTATAATCTGTTAGCCATTAGCGTGGCTCACACAACGCTTCCTAAGTAGTGAAAAAACATAAATAGATCTTAATCCTTTTTGCTGCAATGTAAAAAGTCCAAAGCAGGATCGCAACGTCCCTTTGAATAACAGAAACATTGACCCAATATCCGCTCAGTTTTACCACTAGAAATGAAACTGTGGATCGGTGACCACGCTTTTTTCCTGTGCTTAAAAGGGCTCGTTTGAAAAAGCTGGCACTCATCATTGGGTAGTCATGACTTTACCTTAGTATCATCTGTGATCACTCTTTAATTTAAGACAATAAGTTTAGACAACAGCAAATTGTCCTTCTCTCTCTTTGAATGTATTTGAAATGTTTTACACGTAACCTACATACCGTCCACCCAACCGTTGAAATGTCGTTGTCACAAAATACTTCAAAGGGTTCTGCATATCCATCTGGCTTGACGGTATAGACACCACTTAAAGTATCAGATGAACACTGGTCAATCGCCTCTTTACAATCTCTTGGATATTCCGGTTTTTGGTAAAAGAAGTAAGATGGACCTTTAATGAGAAACAAATGAAAGTTACACTTAAATTACAAATAAAATTACGTATAAACTGAACAGAATAGATATCTTATTGAGCAACACAAACAAATATACAGGTTATCGTTAGATAATGAAGCGCTCAGTACCACAAACTGATTCACTGGCACTTCATAGGTAGAGAAAGTAACATGTGAAATACACCAGCAAAAATAAGTACATGTTCTTATGAATAGGTAGTTGAGTTGTGAGTACACTCCTGCCCTTTTGGATATATATTTGGATGGTAAAATGACGAAATAATCGCATAGAGTCTTTTACAATGAATCTGTAAAAAAATTTAGGGTAGCTTTGGGATATCACCTTTGAAAGCAGTTGCGCACTGGAAAACTCATAAAAAGAGTTCTAAATTTAAATTATACAGTGAGGAAGTTATCAATGGTTCATCATGCAAAACCTTTAATGAAATACAGGGAACATTTAAAACAAAGGACACTGTAATCAGGGGCGGATCTAGGGGTGGGGGCGACCCTTTTGAAAATGCAAAAAAAAAAAAAAAAAAAGAGAAAGAGAAAAAAAGAAGAAAAACGGAAAGGAGAAGAGCTAGAGAGAAGGACAGAGAGTGGAGTGATAGAGAATGAAGATGCAATTAGCAACTTCGAAGCATGGGAGTCATAGCGCACAGCAGATCAGTTTGAACGTTGATTGGGACGTTCACACGCATGCTACGGTATCTTACTACACATGATTAGATACAATCAATACGATACAATACCGATACAATACCATCAGCCAATCGAAAAATACCTTACGAGACAGTGCGCATCAGTTGGGATGGGCTGCCATCAAGCCTCGCAAGTCAAGTGCCATTTCCGGCCATCTGGGATGTATTAAAACTTCAAATTTTCTTGAAACGCTCCTCGCCAACCTATGGTGGAGCTCCGCTTAGATAGTAAACGCAGTGGCGTACACTGGGGGGAGGCCATTGGACCATGCACTCCCCACCAATGCCGATTTTTTTTTTTTTTTTTTAGTTCCTAAAATACGTAAATTTTTTAACACAAATTTTACTTCAAAAGGTAGCATATGAGGCAGCAGATTGCATGTAAAGGCACCTAATTTTTCAAAAATTTTCAAAGGGGAGGGGTACACCCCCTTCCCTTACACCCCTCCCCCAGGCCGGCGATCACACAACACACTGTATGTCCCCGTGAGAGAAGCCCTGGGTACGCCACTGAGTAAAGCGGGATTCAAACGTGCAAACCTTGGACTAAATGTCACACCAGCTGCGGTAATCCGTCCTCACAGAAATGTGTGATAAAATAAAATCAAACTTAACATTTTGTTCACAAAAATTGATCTTCTTGATGGCTGCTATCAAGCCTGACAAGTGCTATTTCCGGCGATCTGGGAGGTCTATTTTGTCAAAAATTTTCTTGTACGCTCCGCGCCAACTGATGGTGGCGCTCCGCTCAGATGGTATAGTGCCCTCAATCACAGGTCGAACAACTTCGGATCCCCCTTTCCAGAAATCCTGGATCCGCCCCTGCTGTTGTCTACACAAATGTTTGAATAATGTTAAACAAAAATTCACCTACATGATGAAGATGTAGAATTTCCCCCAAAGTGTTCAGGGCAGCATGCATCTTGTATAATACAGATCGTCACTAAAGACTAAATTTTAGTGATTACTTTGGGAAGAAAAATCAAATCAATCCCAAGTTAACACTTAAGAACGGAAATACAGCTGATGGCACTGTCTTGTAAGGTATTTTTGGATTGGCTGATAGTAGTGTATTGTATCGATTGTATTGTATCTTTCATTAGGGTTAGGGATTAGTTAGGGATTAGGGTTAGCGTTAGCCAGTCCAGTCATAAAAATTCTTCTTAGATAGTGGGCATCGGCCCCGGAAAAACGCCCACATTTACAATAGACCGTGAAACACATTTGTACTGTTGACTGTTGAATCAGAAGTTGTGAATCAGGAATTTTTCATGGGGTAACAACTCCCTGGTTAAATACTACTAACTTATTATGATACAAAAGGATACAAAAGATCTAATGCGTAAATACGGGAACATGGTTGCATCTGCAGTAATTAGTACAATGCGAAATATGAAATGAACTGTATTACATCGATGCACCCAAAAAGTCTTTCATCTCAAATAATATATTGTTTCAAAGAGAACACTCGATCCTTCCAAACGTCAGGTAACGTGTATCAACGACTTAAATAACAAGAGTGTTAAACCTGGGAATATCGATTATTTATAGCTGAAAATGGCTCCTCTTACATTTGGTGGTCTTCTTTGTTCATTTATTACAAGGCGGCTCAGTAATTTGTTAATCCAAATTCAGTTATCGTTGCTAAAATATTTTAGTAGCGTTAATTGGAATTCAACAGAAATATTAACTGTTGATACTATTGGTCCTTGACTTCAAAATTGACTCTATTGTTACTTAATTACGTATGGAATATGAAAATATCTAAGTAAGGTTTTGTCGCAGGAGTAAACCATGGGTGTATCATTGCATTCATTTTGAATGGAAAAACATTTCTTTTTTGAATTCGGGAATTTATGTGACTTCACACACACATGTAATTTAACTAACACGTGTCTAAAATATTCGGATTAAGT
This sequence comes from Holothuria leucospilota, assembly GCA_029531755.1. Classification (NCBI taxonomy): domain Eukaryota; kingdom Metazoa; phylum Echinodermata; class Holothuroidea; order Aspidochirotida; family Holothuriidae; genus Holothuria; species Holothuria leucospilota. The sequence goes on along the minus strand of JAIZAY010000860.1, from coordinate 8,792 downwards.
AAAATATTGCTATGATGTATGCACACCTAAAGTGTTCACCTCCTACTCCTTTTAAAGTTGATACTAGCATATTGCATACTTATATGACACAAATTAGAGATTGTCTCTTACGTTTCTTCAATTAGCCTGTGCTCTTTCATGTCTGTAATGTTTGTTTGTTTAGTTTCATGTCTCTTTGAAATTCTCAAAGGCGAAGCTCAATTTGAAACTGCCAACGAAAAAGTATTGTTTTAAAACTGAGACTCTCACGAAGGGACAGAAAAGCACAGAAAAGACATTTTAAAACTAACTTTATTACGCTTGGGAATAAGAGCTAGCATTCAACGTGATGGTAACATTTTGGTCTGAATTTGTTCATTTAAACACATAGCATTTGCTTGTACAAGCTAGTAGCCATCGTAAAATTGTAATTTTAATTTAATGTAAGTATTAAATTTATAAGATTATAAGAAGCGACAGCATATGGTGTTTCCTTTTAGAATTTCAGTATTTTATATGTTCCTACTTTGGTTCCATCAAGTACAATCCATGAACTTTTCTAATGTACGCAGGAGAATTAAGTGAGCTATACCCCGATACCCCGATAAGTGATGAAATTTACCAAGCACCCCAACTGTAAAATGTCATAACTTGCTTTCTTACCAATAGAAATTGACTCATTTGTTGCCTTCTACTTCACAAATTTGTTTCAGTGAGGTGTCTTTTTAATACAATTATTGGGGACCGAATTAAGAACGAGATTGGGTGCAAATGTCTCCGTTTCTATAAGGTATTTGCTTTTAAACAGTACGATATAAGTTTCTCTAATGTCACCAGTTTTGATAATCTTTCATATTATTTTAATCTAAAAATGTTAAAAGCTGTTCGCTAAGTGTTCACTAATTTACCTCATATACTAAAATTTGCTGATACCAATAACATGGAAGGAAACAATTTTCTAAGTAAGGCTGGTGATGCTATCCCAAATGGCAATCTTGCCAAGAATTGCTTTTATTTCGTGTTAGTGACTAAATATTTTCATAATGCATGTTTTCCTAGACAGAAACAGTTTTAAAGGGTGACAGTAATAGAGCAAGAGTTCAAAATCTATTACTCATATTTTACAGAACTCTCTACGGCATTACCGTAAATTCCAAATAAAGAACTTCCAGAAGAATTTTGTATTCAACAATTTTAGTTTTAGCACCGCAAAAGTCTTTGATTTATCTAGAATAATTTAAAGTGCTTTTAAATACCTCTAAATTCTTAAAAAGCCTTGCTAAACAATCAACTCAGAAATAATGATTTAACTAGCTTGTTCACTAGAGTAATATCACGAAATGAAACATCCCGGGTACTAATATTCCGATACCGTTCTACTCCAAAGCAAGTTATAGCTATTCAAGCATTCTTTTGCTAAAGTGACAAAATTCTCTTAAAATAAATCCACCAAACTGCGGATGAAATAAAGCTATAAATTCAACACATGAAGGCAATATTCGAAAATCCTATTCGAACTTTGCTTCTAAGTAGTAAATGCTTAAAATACTTACTCTCTTGCATTGATGTAACTTGGAGGCTTAGAAGACCGGTCGATATTAGCAACAGAAAACCTTTGTATATGTATAATACACAGCTCATGTTGACAGTGAAAAGGAACGTTAAAGAATGCCTGTCAATATCAACTAATAAGTTGACTGGAATTACACAAGCAGACAAATCAGTTCTACGGTGTATTGAAAGATCCGAAAATAGGCAGTGGCGAAGGCGTGCTGTAGCAGTGACAAACTTTATCCATAATAAGTTTTGATTTTCTTTCACTTTATAATGCAAAGAGGAAATTAAGAGATTCCTTCAAGAGGATTTTGTATCTAGTCCCTTCCATAGAAATCAATCGTAATTGACACATATCTCAGAATCTACAGGAGACGATATTAACCACAAAATTGGGTGTGGCAATTGATGATTTATTTTCTTTGAACATGCATCACTTTTTTCAGTTTGTAATATTGAATTGCAGTGTAACTACTATATTAGAGTATACAAAATGAAAAGGGCAATTTTACATAGTGTAACCTACTACTTCACTGTTATCTAGGAAACCTGAATCAACTTCAGCTGTAGGCCACAATCCCACAGTGAGGTTGTAATTTTACGTTTTCATTTCTAAAACATGAGATCTGAACGAAGAAAGTTCAGATTGAAGTCACAAATTATTTCAACCAGGGCTGTGCAATTTTCACCATACGGAGGAATTTTTCGCTAACTTTCTATTGTTCTGTAGGCACCAAATTATGTTAGGACTCCTCTTAGGTTGTGTCGCGGGCTTATTTTATACCTCTCTCCCCAGCAAGGAGAACTCCACAGCCACAGTGACTCTTGACAGATACCATTGTCTGTAAAAGAAACGTATAATTTCTGTATGTTATTTCAATATTGGCATATTACGTATCTCTTAAGTGATGTGACTCGCTAAGCGAAAAGAAAAGTCCGTTTGTAGATATGTGACAGATTCGTTTAGGAAGAAAAAGGCACTCGTGATATACATCTGGTATTATGAATAAAAAAAATTCTACGTCACCTTTATAATGCACTTTCGAACGTGAGAGAGAATACCCAGATTCGGGACTCTCATTGGATATCTTATCAGCGCTCGTTTTGGGATGTCGAATCTCACACAAACTTGTGCTAGTTCGTGGCACTATTTATACACTTTTTGGGAAATAGACCCCGAGTTTGATCAATGATTGGATAATACAGTAAACATGTATTGAAGGGAAGTTTTTACCATTACATGAGCAAGGTGTGACCAACATATAACCAAAACGTTTTACCCAATTAAAAACTTGCCCAGTGTTTTAACAGTGTACAGTGAATTTGTGGGTGAAATTAATACAGTGTGTTGAGAAAAATATGGCAAAAATGTCTTTGCGAATTTGTTTTACTTTTTAGAGTGTTGGAAAAGTTACTCAGTGACAGCATATGTAGAAAATCATGTGCAGATTTTACATAGTGTCCTTTGGTCATTATAGGCACAGACACAGAGGCATATTAAAAATACAGACTTGTGAAATAACATGTCACCATTATTTTCCTTTGTGTTAAGGGATATGGGGATGTAAATCGTTGGAGAAACTCTTAGGATGCTGTTGATAAATTGAAAAAATATTCGATGGAACTTAATAATTAGCAACTGTTTGGTAAAATTGAAGTTACTAATGTGAAGTTTGAATCACAGGTGGGATTACGAGGGGCAAGCTGGGGCACTTGCCCCCACTTTTTTCCAGAGCTTAAAAATAAAAATAGGCTATTGAAAAAAGTGAGCGAACGTAAGTGAGATCAGGGACATTATAAGAGGATTTTCCAACGTCTACTATGATTGAGCTTTGCAATGTTTAATGCAGGAAAATACTGATATCAAAAGCCATAAAATTGTTAGGAATATTGTTCTCGGCGTGCTTCGCGCGCACCTCCAGTAAAAAACTGACTAATACGATAGAAAATTTTGTCTGGCACCGTGAAATTTCTTTCGTCCTAGGCCCCACACTATTGTGACTTGAAGCTCTGAATAAGGGTCACTGAAAGTATTAAAGTGATATTACCTGTTCAAGAAAAGGGAAATACATACGGCCTAATGTCTTTCTTTATTTGCCAATACGCTAACAATGCTATTCATGGATGGAGTTGTTTATGTAGTGACTGAAGATGGTAGTGTGAATGGCAAAATATCAACAAACAGTACGAAAACAGTCAAAATCTTCAGGCTATTTTGAAAAAAAAAAACCGTCCTCATTACAAACAGCCCAAACCACGCCTATCACGACACTATATGAATATTCAACGGATCACGCAGCTGTAGGCCTATGTACCGAAGTACTGTGCATGAGATTATATTCCCTCGGTTATTCATGCATTGGCTGGGAATAGAGTGATTTTGAAGGCTGTATACTGCACAGCACACTTGAGGTTTTGAAGAAAAGCACCGGTTTTCATCATACTACCCGTGTTAGTGAATTTCACCCCTAACAGTATTCAAAAAGACACTTGCATACTAACGCTTGTAACGGTAGCCAGTTACACCTCTATACACTTGCTTACTTCCCCGCATCCCAAGTCTTTGTCCTTGAGCGGTAGGCTAGGTCTATATATCAAATAATCTACGTAAACTGGACCCACAATACACTGTCGTCCGGAGTTTGTAGATGTCGATGACTTATGGCAAGAGCACTAACCTGAAGTATGATATCGAAGTCGTAAAATTGTATGGCTCGATTCGATTTCCTCTGTGAGCAATGTGTTATTTCCCTAGGTCAACTTCGATTGTGTAGATGGTTGTCTCCAAGAGTTTTCCAACATGTAAAAGAATTTGTGTCTGTTGTATCAGTCACTCCCTGGTTGAATCAAAGCAACAATGTGTACATTTTAGCTGGGAAACGTAAGAGGGAAAGAATCTCCATGGTAGTAGCCTCCGTAGTATGACCTTGCGACGGAGGGCAAGGCATCTCAGATGTCAGACTCCAAGCTGGAATATCGTTGACCACTCGATGAATTTGGGGGAATGACTCCACCAAAAGAATTGTTATTCGTCGGAGGTAGTCACTTACATAGTTATATCGATTGGCAATTCCTCGTGGGGTAAACTCGAGTTTAGATTAATTGATATTTTCTTGGAGTCTGGCCTTCCAGAATTCATGCAAAAACACTCTGCGATGATTCACGAAAAGCTCACAAAACTGCACCAAAATTTTTTACTGTCTTTCCTTCCAGTAGCAACCCTTGCTGATTCTTAGTCCCAAGTTGGGGTGTTATCGAAGTAGCTCACGAGGGCTGGTAGTTTTTCTTTCTTCCGAAATTTGGTCGGGTGGGCTTCAACAGAAATTTCTCCTTTCGATTTACTATCATGGAGCCATTAAAACCCTTTCGGATATCAGCTCCACGTACTGCATAGGCCTACAAGTCAGTTTTCAATTACTTACGCCTATAGCGTGAATAGCCTATCAAAGTGTTCAGTGTTCCGTTCGCTAGCATATACGTGCACCTTCTTCGTTGTGCTGGCCTTTTGCATATTCATATATTAGGAGCACTTCCCGTTGGGTTGTTCACCCAGGAGAGGAACATTGAATGGCAATAAAGATTGTGTGGAATTCATTTTCGATTTTTCATAGTTTTTGTCGTTTATTTTTACGATAAATGAAACAGTATTTGGAAAAACTACTTCTGTGAGGGGATACTTCATTTATCTTTTATTGTTCGGTGATGGGACTGCTTAAACGTTTATTCGCAGGAAAAAAAAAAAAAAACAGCACTTTGGACAAGGCAGTGTTATGTATTTCCCTTTTTTAAACAGGTAGTATCACTTTAATGTACTTCATAAAATGCACCATGGTCCTTGCAAACAAAGTCCCAAGCCCTACCCATGTAAACGGAACCGCAATTCTTGACCAAAAAGAAAAAAAAAAATCAGCGTGCGTTTCATGCCTCTTGAAAAAATCGATGTCTCATTAGTACTGCTGTAATCCTGTACCTAGGAAAACTTTGGTGGAATTGCCTCGTTATTAATTCCTGTGGGACAGTCTAAGTTACCATTTTCAAAACCCTCGCTACACCTCTCGCTGTTCACTTTCCTCACCAACTATCACCATCCTCAGCAAATTGACTGACGGTTACTATCTTAAATTTGCGATCATCATATGAAATCTATTTCCTGCTTCATTAGCATTTCAAATTACACCTGGTAGAAGCAGGATGTTTCACGAAATGGTCCAAAATGGCTGCAAAAGCAGTCAAATTTAAGAAAGAATTCTTGGGGAGGACCCTCAGTACCCACACTCCGGGATCGCACCCTCGGCGATCCCGGCTAAAGGCTTCGCCGGTCACAACTTCCAAAGATGCAGCCTTCCCTAGCACTTTAACTGCCGATGTCCTTGACAATTTCTATGTAACAACTAACCACAAAAGATTTCATTGACTTCCTTAGTATTACGTAGTCTATAAACTTCAAAATCGACCCAACCTTATTTTTCACACTTGTAAAAATAGTTGAGGGGTCCCAGACCATCGGTAGCCTCTATAGAGCAGGATATAGGTTCCTATATCCTGCTCTTTGGAAAGAACAGGCACCTGGGGAAAGTAAGATTTTTATGGAATAAAAAATTGTATTTAAAACTAAAGGAAAAAAGTAGGTCATAATTAAATATCTCAAATGCTGTCTCAACGCTGTTTTCTTCTGCGCGCTTCGAGCGCACCCGCTTTGAAGCGGCCTCGGGGTTTTGGGATTACTTCCTGTAGAATATCCCGCTTGTCATAGCTTCGTAAACCTCTTCTATTATCACTGGAACCACCAATGCCCCCATGGCCTAGGGGACACAGCCTAGGAGAAGTTCCCCCTTTTCCAGAAATTTTTAAAGCAAACGTTTTATCATCATCGATCTGTATAAATTTACCGACTCTTAAAGATTGTTTAGCTGCAAGTTTTCAGGGAAAAAATTTCATTTCCGGTACCGTAACACAGTACGACGCTTAACGAATGAGGGCGGTGGAAGAGCCCTCTCATATCAATAAAAACTATGAAAAATGCGTTTTTTTTTCAGCCCGCTTCGCGCGTACCCATTCTAAATACTAGATCTCCCATTCTTAAAATTATTGTTCCAGAGCCCCTGGAAACCCTACAAATAATCCACTCTCCACCTCCTTCTTTAAACCCTCAGCATTATCGATCCCATCTGACTGTTAGACACACGGAGTAGCAATATACTTGAAAAAAGTTAAATTATAATTTTTGTGGTATGTTAATGGCCCACCTTATGTCATTTGAAGTTGCAGCTAAAATACATTACTTAAGGCCTACAATTTCATAAATACCCCAGAGCTTCCGGGTGGCTTAACCCCCTGGAACCCCTACCGGGGCCTGCCCCTGAACTCCTCCAGGGGCCGCAAAGCGGCCCCTGGTTCCACGCCGTTAGAGGGTGCGCTTCACGCTCCCGCGGCGCCTTCGGCGGGGTTTGACAGTCCACCTAGAATTGCCTCCCCACACACACACTTTCAGGCACCAATTCTGCCCCTGGCATGAATCATGCACTGACTTAAAGTGAAATGTTAGTTCATCCTATCGATAAGCATTATATATATGGGTGAGCTGGAATTTCACTTTCTTAACCGACAGGGCTTAACACATAACCACGTCACTGAAAGGCTTGCTATTTAGACTGCAGAGGAAACGCTTGGTTGTTCTGCCCCTTTTTACGACTCCCCTTCCCCCTACCTCTATTTTGAGGTCGCCATTACTTTTGCTAACGAGCTTCTTCTGGCTTTACCAGAAATGTTTAATGTTTGTTCTCCACATTCTTTCTTCTGACGAGTGTTCAAAGGGAGATACTGCAGGTAATATTCAAACGTTTGATAGTACTAGATTTCTAAAACCATAATTGTCTCAGCTTGTTGGAAAATATTAGAATTTTTTTGTAACATGGCTGTTGTTACTGAAGACGAACCAATCATACCGGAAGAGGGTTGTGTTGTTTGATTGCCATGCAAATCTAACGGTTACTAAGAGACTATTTACCAATGTGGACAGATCCCATATGAGAGTATGGCAGAAATTTGAAGATACACGTCTTAAGGCTTTGGACGAATATTTTAAAAGAAAGCGCATCCTCTTCATTAAATATGATCCAAGTTGACAGTTTCAAACTAAATGAAACGTTTATTTGTTTAATATATGGTAGCTGAGAAAAGTCAAATTCTTCATAAACTGTGTTTCCCTTTAATCTACTGTTCGAGTAGGATTGCAGTTTCCTGAGCAGTCAATAATGTTCTCCCGTTGTCTAGACATGGTCAGAAAGAAATGGAATAAGGTTGTTTATATAAAGCATAATAGTAGACATTTAGAGGATATTACACTTGCAAACTGTTTGCTACCTGACAACGCAAAAGATGGAGTTTTACCTGAAAAACATGGATGCTAATCTCTACTGTCGTCTGGAGATAGCTTGTGATAAGGAACTGTACTCTGTAAATATGATGGACAATGCCAACCATACAAGCACATGAAGATGATTGAAATAATAAGATCGGTTAACGTACTCTTTAAAAGGGAGCTCATTTCTGTGGACAGTTTTCTCTCTTTTCGACTGGACACAGTTTACTAATACTTAGTGTATCTTAAACGACTTGATCAAGAGACCTACCATTCCGTAAAAGGGTGATTTTACAAACAAGGAAACTTAACACAGAAAAAAACATAAAATTAGTTATAAGGTCACCTCTAGTTAACAAGTACCGCAGATCATTATGAAGGATTCTGCAACAAATTTTCAACAGCGTTGGAATATTACAAACAACAATCTATGAAGATGCAGCAATATTAAGCAGCTATTGCTGCTGAATATTTGCTGTCAGCTTTAGCATAAAGGTTGCTTTTTATCGTGTTCTTAGGTCTTGCTGCTGAGGTTTCTGTGCGAACCTGCAAGAAAGTTTTACTACATTGCAAGATCGTAGGTTGTTTTTGTTAATCACTTTATTGTTTTTTTGTAAAGTCATTCTGGGATGAAACTTCAACTTATTATGGTGCCAATGTTATAATAATAGAGGCCAAAAAAGAAAACAGGAAGGGATAAAAAGTTTTGTATACAAAAATCTACTACTGGTTCAAAGCAGTATTGTTTCCCTAGTCCACGTCTTCCTTCTCACATTTCCTTGATCTACACAAAGGTGTGTAAAAATTTAGAAAGTGAATCCTTTTCATTTTTAATGTGTTAACACCTCTTTGTAACAGCTCAATTCAATCGAATCTACAACTCTGGTTATTGTTCCTT
>JAIZAY010001026.1:0-23279 GCA_029531755.1 Holothuria leucospilota | reverse complement strand
CGTCAGCTAGTCCCCAGTTGCAAAAATTACTGCAGACTGTTTTTCATTTTGACATTCTCCAGGCCTCATGGCTGTAAGAGAAGATAAACAGAGCAATATACTATAATGGTAGCAATTGGGCAATTTTTTTATTTTGCCCCCCCATTGCTAAGGCAGTCATTTGTCACAAATTCCATGGCCTTTGGGGCCCAGGGATGTACAGCAGTTTTGACATGGTGCCTCTGTAAACACAAATGGGTATCACGCGATATCGTTTTGGGGTATTGAAGGAAAATTTTTTGGACCGATATAAGATAACAGAAATTTCCAGTATTGCAACAACCACTACACTAGTATTACAGCTCCCTACTTTAGTAAGTATACAGAGCCTTCTTGCCACTAACTTCACCATGGGAATGTGTGCAACATTACAGAATGAGTGGCATCAAGTTAATTTATACAGTTAGTATGAGATAAAGAATTGGTATAATGCAAGCTAACTTCTTTAAAACTTGAACAAAATTCGTAACTGTGAGTTAAAGAATAAAGCCAGACATTCCTCTCCTTTATGCAAAGTAGGCTTTATCAGTTCATCCTGTTATCAAAGTCTGGGTTAACGTATTGGTAGCTGTGGACTAGGTCTTTCGTCCTTGTATGTAATCATTCTAATGTCAAGTAATGAATAATCCAAAAGAACAAGGCAATTTTGGCAATTTTGTTTAGTATAAACAAAAATTGAGAGCGGATGTTCAAGGACACACTTTGTTTCAAACTACTTTATTCACTGTATTTAGAACAACTTAGAATGGGAAACAACAAACCACCATCTCACAGATTAAATGAGTAGGCCTACTTTACAAAGTGCTGTTTGTTATGTCAGACAGCTTGCCCTGCCTTTACATGGGAAAACATGCATGTCATAACATGTTGAATGTATTTGTCATTTAGATGTGCTGCCTGGATCACAAACGAGCAGGTAAATCTTCATGATCATGCATTACTTATACTGTAATCATATTTGCATCTTTAATGACCCAATATCTAGGCAATCTTAATCAAAGGCGCAGCACAATATTACTCCTGCTCAATGATAAATCGTTCTGGAGACAAGCCCTTCAGTGCAGTGCCTCGGCAGCTTCAACGGCGCGCCCGATGACAATTTTCCTCACAGATACCCATTTAACCCTTGGGGAGTCAACAATTGAGATAAAGCATCTTGCTGAAGGACATAACATAATGACCCAGGCAGGAACTAAACCTGCAATCCTTAGATCGTAAGTCCAACACCTTATAAACCAGTAGGCCACCATGCTCTCTAGATCACCCTAAATACCGGGTGTGAGTGGTGGAGTCATCTTCATAACCTGTTTGTTTGTGAATGTCTGTCTACAGCATGGGATCATGTGCATTTCCAAACTTTTTCTTACTTTCATAAATTGGACGTTTGTGCAGTTTGATGATACACAGATTATCTTGATCACTTCGTTTTTGTTCAATGTATTGAGATTGTGATCTTGGTGACGAGAACCTGCAGAAGGACACTGTGTCTCTTGAGGTCAAAATGGTGTGTTTGTTATTCCATATGAATGGAACCTTTTCACACATGTCAAGCTGTTGTCAAGGTATTCTTTATGATGCCAGTGGTACATGCTTTTTCTCAAATGTTTTTTATGGAATTATGAGATAAGCAGAGATTATGTAATAAAAAATTTTGATCAAATTGACTGAAAGCTATAGAGGTAGGCTATTGGCACAAAACTACAACATGTTTACAGGGTTCGTACGGGGCCTGGAAAACCTGGAAAAGCATGGAATTCAGGTTATTCATTTTCCAGGCCTTAAAAACAATGGAATTTTGACCAAACAGCCTGGAAATTGTTAGAAACAGCCTGGAAAATGTTTATATATCTTTTCAACAAAATGTGAACTGTATTTATCAAACAGTCACGCAAAATCTTCAGTATTTTCATTAAATAACGAACAATTCCAATCTTTGTTGGTCACATTGTTAGTCACGTCTATGAAAGAGCACTTTCCATGTGATGATTTTATGGTGTACATAACGTAAGAGCGTGATGCTGAAGTATGCGTATTCCTGCGAAGTTCACATTCGACTTTTTCTACTGCAAGATCGCATAGAACCCTTCAGACAGTATCATTCGAATGCTGTAGTTAATCTAGTGTCCAGTTTCTACCCCTTTAAACATACTTTGGCAAAGTATGGTAAGCTACGATGTCATTCTGTGGCCAGAGGACATTTTCCATTTTAAGTTATCAGTCAAAGAGTTAATGAAAACAGTCAACACTACCAGGAAAAGTAAATAATAAAGGGACATCGCTCAGTGATCACAATAAACTGCTTATCCAGTATACACATGTGTAGCCTAGGACCCTAGGTTTTGGAAGTAATATATATTACATGTTAGGATACTGCAAAACGTGAGGGTTCTTTTAGAGGAAAAAGATCCGTAAGGGAAAATGGTCTTAATAAAGGATGCAAATACAGTGCGGATTGTTTGACGAGGGTCTTTTGCACATGTGAAGAAAATATTTTGGGTATTCTGGGCTGTATGGGCCAGTTTCAACAAATAACGACGATCGATCATATTGCTTTCATACATGAATGAGAGACCTGTGTTGTCTGCAATACAGGGTGTATGCACTATGCAGGGAGCTGTAGCTCTGTTGTGGGATCGTTCCCATGATTTCTGAACTCTGATCTCTTTTTTGGAAAGTCAAAAACATTTCTACATTATTTCATATCGCAAGGGCCATCAATGGATAAAATATGAACATTTTAGCGAATATCAGTACGCTGGTGTGTGTCACGGGTTCGTTTTCGATTTAAGATTGTTTAATGGTGAGAGAATTAACACGGCAGAAAGAGTACACAAGTCATAGTTGTTACTTGACAAATTAAGAAAAAATATATATATTTTTTTTTTTTTTTTTTTATTTATTTATTTATTAATAAATTTCTTTAATAAAAAGAAAAAATATATTAAAGAACTGGCTTCTTAAGCCTTCACCTGTCTTGTGGCAACATAAGTAAACATTAACAGAACATTCTTACAGTTAACTATACGCTACTCTGATTCTGTGGTTCATGCAGTCACGTGGGCTGACGTACGGCACCATGAGAAGGAGTTAATTACAGCTCATCCAGCCAAAGGGTGGAGTACAAAATCACAGTCCAGCCACAGGGGGAAGAAGCCATTAAAGTCCAGCCATGGGGGTCCGGCCAGGCCTTTAAATTACAATTAAAACCCTCATCTAATACATATTCAACAAAATAGACAATTCTTCGCCCAAGGGCCCTCGCTTCCCCTGACAAAGCTTTCTTACGGTAAAAAGGGGGGGGGGCTTGCCGTCGGTGCCTCCAACACGACGAGCCATACTACTTTAGAAACAAACTCCCTCAACATTTCACAAAAATAATATATTCACTTCTACCGTCAAAATATACAATAACCAGTAGAGTATACTACACCTCCCGACCCTAATACTTTAAACGGAGCCCTCACAGGCTACGGGTGAAAACAGTAAGATACTCACAGCTGCTTCTCTCTGTAGAGAACTTGAATTGGACGCTCGGTGAGGGACGAAAGCAAGTTTACCTCGTAAACTACGTACAGGAATACAGTCCGACCATGTGCCTAAGGTTTAAGCCCTCAACGGCCCTCAAAAGTCCTCAGCGACCCTGAATACCATGCGGCTACACAACGACCAATTTCCCTCACCGAGACGTCCGCCCCGTTGCAAGATCTTAAGGCAACTAACTTTCCCAATACAATTAAACCCACCCATTCGATTGATCATGCAGAAGAAATATGTTGAGCAGGGCAGGTATGCCCTTACACCCTTTTACTCTGAAAGGCATGAATATTCAAAAGGAAAAGTACAAAGTAAAACATTCTCAACCTCGAAACACATCTGTGACATCACTCCCTTCTCAAGAGAATTACTTACTTTGGTTTAACCTGAACCGTTGAATAATTACATATTTACAATAGCAATCTCTTACTCTGGGCATCTACTCAAAAAGTCAGCTCCAACATTGTCTTTGCCCTTTATACATCTAACCATATACTTATATGGCTGCAAACTTAACGCCCATCGTAACACACGTGGATTATGGATTTTTGCCGTTTTCAAGTAGGCTAGGGGATTATGATCGGTTTCAATGACAAACTCCTTTCCATACAAATACAAGTAAAACTTGGATACCGACCAAACAACAGCTAAACATTCTCGTTCAATAACTGACCACTTTTTCTCCCGAGGGAGCAATTTTCGGCTAGCGTAACTTATGGGATACACATGCTCTCCATCCGATTGCAAGAGCACGGCCCCTACCCCTACATCTGACGCATCCGTTCTTAGAATGAATGTTTTCTGAGCATCTGGTAGATGCAATATGGGTGATGACGACAGTCTTAATTTCAGAGTGTCAAAAGCATTTTGCTGAGCCTCTCCCCATTCAACCTGTTTGGGACCTCTAGATTTTGTGAGATCAGTCAGTGGGGCAGCAATAGCAGCAAAGTTGGGAATGAATTTTCTGTAGTAGTTTGCTAACCCAATGAATGATCGTACTTCTTTCTTAGTACGTGGCCTTTGCACACCCCAAATTTTCTTAACCTTGTCTGGCTGCGGTTTCATCAGACCATCCCCAATGATGTGTCCTAGAAAATCAATCGAAGTAGCCCCTAGAAAACACTTTGACGGCCTCGCTGTCAAACCAGACTCCCTTAATCTGTGGAGTACAGATTTCAACGTTGTCATATGCTCTTCCCATGTATTAGTAAAAATCAAAATGTCATCGATGTAGTTAATTACATTCTCCTGGCCATCTAATAATTTCCTCATCATTCTGGTGAAGACGGCGGGAGCATTGACCATCCCAAAGGGAAGAACTTTGAATTGAAATAGCCCATGGCTTGTGATGAAAGCCGTTTTTGGTCTATCCTCTTCTACTACCGGAATTTGCCAGTAACCCTTTGTCAAATCTAAACGGGAATAAAACTTTGCTGTCCCTAGTTTGGCCATTAGATCCTCGGGGTTGGGAATTGGCTCTGGGTCGAATACAGTGACATTATTCAACTTTCTAAAATCAACGCAAAATCTTATTGACCCGTCGGGTTTCTCCACCAAAACTATAGGAGAAGCATATGGCGACTCGGACTTTTCAATGACATTCAGTTTCAGCATAGCATCTATCTCCCTTTTCACTATATCCTGCGTGGCCAGTGGAATGGGATAAGCACGTGACCTAACAGGATCATCTGTGGTGAGGTTAATTTTATGCTGAACTAGAGTAGTGTAACCCGGTAAATCCGTAAATATATCAGAATACCTTCTTAACACCTTACTACATTCAAGTTTCTCGCCTTCACTTCTCTCTGAAGACACCATCACGTCATCAATACTTTCTACCTGCTCTAAAGAAACCAAATCAACGTTAGCAAAATCACTTTCAGATGTATCTTCATTAATTACTTTCACTTTGATCACCGCACCCCCGACTTCTGGTGATCTACCATTCTGTCTCACAGGCTTGATGCGGGGCACATACAATTTCAATAAATTAGCATGGAAGGTTTTCTCGTTACCATTCACCAATAATCTGTAATCACTCAACCCTATTTTTTTGATCACCTCAAAAGGTCCTTTCCACTGCATTAAAAGCTTGTTAGAATCGGTCGGTAACAAGATTAGCACCATATCTCCCACCTTAATTTTCTATCTTTAGAACGCACATCAAATGACTTCTTATACCGTTTGGCAGATTTCAACAATTCATTTCTAGCTAACTCACAAGTAGCTTCAAGGCGGTCTCGTAATTCCATGACGTATTGATAAGTGCTTTTCACTTCTTCCTCTATTTTCTCACCCGACCACACTTCCTTTAAAATGGTTAATGGTCCACGTAACATTCGCCCATACAACAATTCAAAAGGGGCAAAACCTAAGCTCTCTTGGGGAGCTTCTCTATACGCAAAGAGTAGGGCAGGGAGATAACGGTCCCAATCTGCTGGTCTTTCACTACACATTTTACGCAACATTCTTTTTAAGGTGCTGTTAAAGCGTTCCACCAACCCGTTACATTGCGGGTGATAGGGGGTAGTGTTCATCTGCTTAATAGACAACAATCTACCCACTTCCTTCATTATGCTCGAAGTAAATTGACTACCTAAGTCACTTAAGATTTCCTCTGGGACTCCAATCCTAGAGAAGATATCCAAAAGGGCCTCTGCCACTCTCTCAGTATCAATATGAGGAAGGGCCACAGCCTCAGGGTAGCGGGTGGCAAAATCCACTAACGTGAGGATATACCTATTTCCACGTGCCGTCATTGGCTGCAAAGGGCCCACTAAGTCTACCGCAACTCTCTTGAAGGGAGTGTCGATCAGGGGCATCGACCCTAAGGGTACTCTGGTAACTCTTCCTTTTGGGAAGGTGCATTGGCACACATCACACGATGCGCAGAAACGACGAACATCGCCCTCTATTCCTGGCCAGTAGAAATTTGTTTGTATTCTATCAAGGGTTTTCTTAACTCCTAGATGTCCAGCCATAATTCCTTCGTGCCCTATTTCTAGCACTTTCTCCCTAAACTGTGTTGGCAAAACCATCTGGTTGATCTGATCTGAAGAACTTGCCAGAGACTTTATGTACTCTCTATACAACAACCCTTTCACAGTAATAAATCTAGTTTTAGATCCTTTAGTGTACTCCTTAACTACACCCGTTTCGGCTAATTTCCACAACTTTGACAATGTGTTGTCAGATTGTTGGGCCTTTACCATCTCTTCAGGAGTTACGTCTAAGATTTCAATTTCTTATAATCACATGACTCTGCAACCTGCATAGCTGCATATACAGCAAGAGCTCTGCCAGTCAGCAATGTACTAAGTAAACTTGCCCACTGTGATTCCGGCCAACCCGCCGCGGTTGCAAAAGTTTGAAACCTAGACAAATAATCATCTATTTCATCACGGCCATCCTGAAACGGTGACAACTGCGGTAATTTCACCCTCCTTGACAGAGAAATTTCAGGTTCTTGGGTACCTCCTACAACTTGAGCTTCCCGTAATCTCAGTTCAAGCTCTTTCATTTCCATTTCATGTTTCCTAACTCTTTCTCTGTCTTCTCGTGCCTCCTTCTCAGATTTAGCACGTTCTTTTTTCTCAATAGTCTCTCTATTTTGGGCAAAGTCAAGCAGCTCCTGACCGGACAACCCTATTTCTCTACCCAAATTGACGTATTTCTCAAATTCCATTATTATATACGCTATAACGTTACACTTCTATAGTGGTTACAAACAATTACAATGTAAAACTAGCCAACAAGTACTCTTTCTGACAAGGCCGGCTCTCACAACTTTTCAAAGGTTTAACAAAAATTTAAACGATTTCCCGGGTGGGCCCCCAAAAATGTCACGGGTTCGTTTTCGATTTAAGATTGTTTAATGGTGAGAGAATTAACACGGCAGAAAGAGTACACAAGTCATAGTTGTTACTTGACAAATTAAGAAAAAATATATTAAAGAACTGGCTTCTTAAGCCTTCACCTGTCTTGTGGCAACATAAGTAAACATTAACAGAACATTCTTACAGTTAACTATACGCTACTCTGATTCTGTGGTTCATGCAGTCACGTGGGCTGACGTACGGCACCATGAGAAGGAGTTAATTACAGCTCATCCAGCCAAAGGGTGGAGTACAACATCACGGTCCAGCCACGGGGGGTTAAGAAACCGTTACAGTCCAGCCATGGGGGTTAAGAAACCGTTACAGTCCAGCCATGGGGGTCCGGCCAGGCCTGTAAATTACAATTAAAACCCTCATCTAATACTTTTTCAACAAAATAGACAATTCTTCGCCCAAGGGACCCTCGCTTCCCCTGACAAAGCTTTCTTACGGTAAAAAGGGGGGGGGGGCTTGCCGTCGGTGCCTCCAACACGACGAGCCATACTACTTTAGAAACAAACTCCCTCAACATTTCACAAAAATAATATATTCACTTCTACCGTCAAAATATACAATAACCAGTAGAGTATACTACACCTCCCGACCCTAATACTTTAAACGGAGCCCTCACAGGCTACGGGTGAAAACAGTAAGATACTCACAGCTGCTTCTCTCTGTAGAGACCTTGAATTGGACGCTCGGTGAGGGACGAAAGCAAGTTTACCTCGTAAACTACGTACAGGAATACAGTCCGACCATGTGCCTAAGGTTTAAGCCCTCAACGGCCCTCAAAAGTCCTCAGCGACCCTGAATACCATGCGGCTACACGACGACCAATTTCCCTCACCGAGACGTCCGCCCCGTTGCAAGATCTTAAGGCAACTAACTCTCCCAATACAATTAAACCCACCCATTCGATTGATCATGCAGAAGAAATATGTTGAGCAGGGCAGGTATGCCCTTACACCCTTTTACTCTGAAAGGCATGAATATTCAAAAGGAAAAGTACAAAGTAAAACATTCTCTACCTCGAAACACATCTGTGACAGTGTGAGCTATTGTGATCGCACATCACGCTACTGTATTTAGGTCTGTCCTCTGTGTTACATCACTCTCCTATTTTTGTCAAACAACTTTCTTTCAAAGATGCCCTGTGATCACATGCTTTGGCTAATTCTTTTGAAACTTTAACACAATGATGGATGAGCAATAGGTAATTAGTGGTGGTCAGAGATTTTGTGTCAAAGGTCATCTAGGGGTCATTTGGGGTCATTTTGTGCATACATAAGAAATTCTCCCTTCCCTAATGATTGAATGACACTGTGAGGAGTGTTTGTCAGAAATCCTTTGGATGTTCATCATTTGGGATGTTCAGTAATTTTCAGTGGTCAATGCATGGTCATTTTCGGCCATTTTGGTCATTTTCTGTGATTTTATGATTAACCAATATTTCTTTCACTGAAGCTTTTATGGTACAGGTTTTGATATTTGTTATACTGTAATGATACTGTAATAGGTGTTTTGCAGGGTGTTCAGAATTTGGACTCAGCTAGTGGTCAGTTAGGGTCTTTTTATGAAAAAATCCAAAAATGGATATTTGTCTGAAGTTTTTTCATGACACAGTATTGAGTGTTTATTATAATTTGGTAGTTCTTGTAGTGTTTTGGAATTTGAGGTCAGTGATGGTCAAGTCTAGCTGTCATTTTGGGTCTTTTTCAAAAACATGTACACTTTTCCCTAGTTTTTTGTAACAGTGAATGTTGAATCTTTGTCATAATGATACCTTTGTAGTGATGTATTTGGTGGTTAAGTATTTTGGCTGAATCAATGGTCATGTAAAGGTATTGGCCTATGCAACTCTAAAATGCTTCTTTCCCTAAAATTCTAAGGGAGCAGGATCTTAAGGGTTTGTTGTAATTATACATTTGTTGTAGTTTCGTTGGGGGTGCAGAGCTTTTGTGGTCAGTGTCTCAGTGGTCATGTAGAGGTTTGCTACTGCAGGTGTATAGTATGCACCAGTGCAAGTCACTTGTTATTTTAATTTTAATAAGCTGTATCAAGGGGCCTTGGAACTTTGCCATTTAACAACATCTGTCGATACCAGTTGTACAACAATGATGAACATATATGTTTACATGGTTCTTATGGGAACATAGAATGTTCTAGGGCCTACAGTTAACATGCACGAAAAAAGTACTTAGGTAACGTTTAATAGCATATTTGTGCAAAGGTCAAACTGTCATACATTGAGAAGAGTATTTCAATACCATGTACAGCCTAGTAATTTGTTAGTAAGATAAAATACATTAGTTGCATGTTGTCTGAAACAGCCTGGAAATCTCATCAAAAGAGACTTGAAAAGCCTGGAAAAGGCATGGAATTTACTCCTTTATAAAGTGTACGAACCCTGTGTTTAACAAAGGATAAGTCATATACATTGAATATTTTATTGTATATTAAATAATAAAAAGTACTCAGAAAGTACTTGGGAAAAATAGTACTTGTATTGGTACTCGCATTAAATAACACTGCACCTGGGCCCTGGTACTCAGCACTAAGGTTCAAAAAGGCTGTACTCAGACCCTACTATGTGTGGATCAGGGCAGTAAGAAAGTACTTGGTACTTGAATAAAAGTACTTGACTACAACACTGGTTTTGACATCGATAAAAGAAATTGAGACCCAATCCTTACCATTGGCTGCAGATATGAAGTTTGTTCTGATCTTTTTAGAAGGTGTCAACATTTTGTAAGTGGCTCAAAAGGTTTTACAAAGTAAATCCTTTTTGTGATGTAGAAATATATTTCAAGTGGTATAATAACTGTCTGCCACTTGTTCCTAGAGGAATGACATAGTTACCAGGCAGACTCGGTTTAGTGTAAAAGAAGTTCTGCACTCACTTGGAGAGATAGAGATGGTGGAAAGTGTGTCAAATGACATCAAGCTTTCCCTTTTATGGTGTATATGTAATCCCCCTTCCTCTTTCCTCCCCTTATGCTCTCCCTCCCCTGGTGCTTTCCCTCCCCACCCCCTGCTCCTCCCCCAACTTCAGCTTACTCACTGATATTTTGCATGGAACTTTACCCCTCTCCAGTCAGATGACTTCTTTCCCAAAATCATATCAGAGGTCAAAATTAATATATGTATATTACTCAATAATTCCATGCAGCACTCTGCATCAACAATTCAAGCATTTTGGATATGGATAGTAAAGGGAATTGCTATAGTTCAATAAAATGGCCACAATAATTTTTATTTGCTAGTTTTCTTCTGCAAAGGGCATTTGACACAAATCCCTACCTTAGGATTCAACACAATCAACTAACATGCAATCCTTCTCCAGGGCTGACATTTCAGCACCCAGAAATATTTGGGACCCCCTGATATCTCTGTTCACAGCAGCATTTTGATTGACATTATTTTAGACAATAGCTTCACTCTGATTGGTCAATTTATGATGACTTGGTTTTGTGCAGGTCAGCACACATACAGTAGTGCCTGGATATGGCCCTAAGCAATTTAAATTCAGTACAGGCTACTGAAGTTTGTTTGGGAAGTGCTCTAGAACACATTTTTTATGTTTTTGTTTTGAAACAAAAGAAGAACTGGATGTAAACTTAGTTGGAAGAATTTTCATTGTATGGGCAGCTGAGATTAGTTGCCCTTTAATCAAAATGTGAAGTGATAATTATGTCTTTGGTAAAACAGAAGTGAAACTAAAGAAAGAAGATTATGCCAAGTCTAGACTTAAGTGAATCTGTAAAGGAAACTTATCACTGGATGTTTGCATAATTATCTGCCATGTCTTTTTTGCATGTTCAAAGATGAAACAAAACAACAAGGAATAACTCTTGTGTTACAACTTTTCTTTCATTTCCAGTATTCAAAAAGATGCAGAAAAGGCATAATGCAGAGAACAGTGAGGTGTCAGCTTGGTTTACTTGTTGTAGATGACTCTTTCTGTGAAGCAATGACAAAGCCAATTGATGAACAGACATGTATGTCCCTGAATTGTTCCCCCGGTAAGTGTATGTGGGCACAAAATTGTACTGAACTCTTTACAGTGGGGGAGGGGCTGAGATCTTGGGCCCAAAATTTCAAGTTTTACTAGCCTTATAGCCTTATATAGAGAGTCCAAAATTTCAATTTTGTAACTACAAATTAGCCTTTGAGAGATTGTATATTCTGCCCAAATGGGGATTGCAATCCCAACTATCCACTGTATGCCTGTGTGCAGGCACAACCATGATGTTTTGTCATGGAAAGTAAAGTGTGTCCTTTGCTTAGCATTTAGCATGTACAGGTTCAATAGATGTTTACTGAGATGTGTGTTTGTTGTGTGTGTGTTTGTGATACTGAACTTGCTAACACTCTGTCACAACAAAGGAAACTCAGATTGGTTTCATAGTTGGTCCTTGGCTGCACCATATTAAGAATTAGAACCCTATTGCTTTTTAGGCAGGTCAAAGGTCATCAGAGGTCAAACACTGAATACCACCATATTTCTAGAAGCGAAACTCAGATCTCATTCATGAGTGAATCCTATTGAATAAAAGAACCTTACTTTTTTGGGAAGGTCAGAGGTCACCAGAGGCAAAGCATTGAAAACTTTGTTAACACAGGTCACACAAGGTCATCATGCAGAGCTCAAACACTGACCTTGTTAGCATGGTTTCTTGAGAATGGAAACAATATTTCAAAAAGGGAACCTTCAGTAATTGTCATGCTAGTTTGTGGAACCCCATAATCCCTTTGATCTTGGTGAAGTTAAAGGTCAATTGAGGTCAAACTTTTAAAACCTTGTAAACTGAATATCTCAAGAGGGGAAATATTGATGAACATTAGGCAGAATCTTCCTATGCCGAAAATGGTGAACAGTTGTTGTCACTTCCAATTAGGTATTATCAATCATGCATGGGTAAAGTGCTCTAAAGATATATCAGAACTGACATTTAATCGCTTATCTCAGAGCTGGCAGGAAGGTGATCTAAACTTAATGACCATGAGTAATTTGACACCTTTTTTTGCCAGGAATACTTTCAGACCACATTCACACTAGGGAGCATGAGCATGAGCAGGGGATCATATCCTGTGCTTGAGATCAAGGGTTTTATTTTCACACTTGATTCCATGGAGTGAATCAGACCTCCAGAAAGTGTTTGACAAACAGGAACTTATTTTGATAAGACTCAGACGATACACTGCTCATAACATGTGTATACACCCTCAGATCTACATCGCCCCTCCTTACTTCACCAATTGCTTGTAATTGAAAAATTAGGGATTGCTATAATGCTATATCACTACAACAATCTGTGCACAACACAGAAGTTCCTTCTATGAAATGGTGCTCTTGTAAATTTATGGAGTAAAGACAACCTCGTTGAATTTTCTGTGATAGAGACATAGAAGTTTGCTTCCTTTCAACAAGGCCATTTGGGCCAGGAACTAAGGGGAAACTTCCTTCCTTCTAATAATTTTCAGTTTGAAGTTTTTCTTAAAAAATTACCATTAGTTTCTGTGAGAATGACAAAATATTAGTTAAGAAAATGGCAAAATCCATGAGTTAAAGATCTTCAACACCCTCCCCCATTTCCTTAATCTTGGAAGCCTTCCTACGGGTCTGTTAAGTTTCTGGCACTGTCTACGAATACATCAAGAACTAAAAATAAGGCGACAAAACTTTTTGCATTGCCCTTGAAGAGTATGACCTTGTTATCTTGGCTAGTTACCAAATCCACATTGTGAAAGGTGCCGAACATGGTAGTATTAAAGCAAAAATGGCAAAATTATGTAAACTTTGTCACAACAAGTTGTGAAACAAATGGTAGAGTACTTGTAAGTGGAACAGTTGATTTGCTTTGTGCAAATTATAGTGTAGGCTATGCGATGCTGGCTAGCACAGTGTAAGCTGTTATAGTATTATACTGTGTACATGCAGTACAGTAAATTTGCAGCTACCTGTGCTGCGATGTTTGTGCATTTCAGCGTAATAGAAAGGACTTTTGTGTCATACGTCATCTTGATCTCAGGTCACTGCGATTCACCAAGCTTTCACACACAGGTTTTCGATTCCCTGCTCAAGCTATGATCCACGTACCCAGTGGGTGGATCAAAATCTTGAGATCTGATTTGAGTGCAAGAGCTTTGACACTACAAAGTTGATCTCCAGAGGCAGATCAGATCCATATCTAGATCCCCTGCACGAGATCAAGTATGAAAGCACCCTCAGAGCAGAATTTGCTGTTTATTGTAATCAAACAGCTCCTGCTTAGCAATATTTAAGTGGCTATAATTAGCATAATGAGCCATTGGTAGCTATGACTGATTTCAGTAAAGGAAAAAACTGCAACATGAATCTCATGCTTGGCATGTGGGTGCTCCTTTCTAAGTGCTTAATCTCTATTGTCTTTGGTGGAGTTCAAAGGTCAAGTTATGAAAACTTGTAAATTACATTTGATACATGTAAGTATAAAACCTGTTTGGATCTTATATCACATATAATGACCGAAATTAAAATAAGTTAATTTATGACATTTGTTTGATCTATGCCCATCAATTTGTTACTGTCTATACTGCAGAAATTTACCCATAGTATCTTCAAAATGGTACTGTCAACTCCAAACCACAGTACTAAAACTGTATACATGTTAGTCATGTGGGAAGGAACTACTAAGTCTTTTGGCTTTCTGATTCTAAAACTTCCAACATTCCTGCATGCAACCATAGTTAATACACATATCCCTGGTTAGGAAACTTTACGTGCACCCTATAACACCACGTACAAGCCGAGTAGCTATGTTGAGACGTGCAGAAAAGTGCATCACGTGACATTGACCGTGCACATGATCGATCGAGTAGCGATATGGCTACACCTAGTGTTGTGTTGTTCAGTCATTCATGGAAATAAATTGAAGTTGATTCAAGGGTTGGAAGAGTTTCAGAAAGCTTTCGAATCAGTATTTGTGAACGTTCAAATAAACGGAGAAAACCATGGCCCACAACCCCCACATTTCTTGTTTGAGTAGAATTAAACTACCCTACTCTGCAATTTTGCATTGATGTATAGCGTTAGCTAAATACTATCACGTGTGAAAGTAAAAGATGGTTCACTATCTGACGTTACCAAGTCGGTTAACTGTTATATTTTTAGGGAAAATACCCAATCATGATATGTACTTGATATAAGCACTAAATTCCACTCTTTAGGAAGAAAGTGAGTCGTTCTCAAACTGACACAGACCTGCCAACTTTTCCCCAGGTTTTACCGGGAGACTCCGGTAGTTCGCACGCCGACACCTCACGGCAGTGAGATATGCATACAATACGGCGTACGAGTAGCTGCAATGAATAACACGGGCAACTTTCACTGTGCATTTACAGCGAGTAACGCGGCATATACGACCGTACGATCGATTGAGTTGGCTATAAGGCTACATTTAGATGAAAATCTTCCAATCTCCCTAATTTCCCTCTAATCTGGCTATATTTTGCCCTGAAAAATTTAGATTTCCCTATTTTGGTCTGTTGACAATTGCGTAGGTTTTATCGGTAAAGTTGGCAGTGTATGTAGGCTACTAACTATAGCTAGTAACTCCAGCCGCAAATACCGTTCGGTGCTTGGAGGATTTTCAGACTGAAAAGTAACAAAACTAAACTTTTACCAAAAAAAATTCACAATTACCGTTTGATAAAGGTTCACAAGTAGTGCTACAGAATTAAGTACTACTCTGGAGGTAGGTAGGTAGTACTTCCATAGCGGTGTATGTAACGCCTTGTGCTACGAGTACTCACGTGTAGTAGAGCTAATCAACCAGCCTTGTGCACGGTTAGCGTCACGTGACTACTGAAAATCAGGATCTCAACATAGACAGTGCAGTTCGCCGAGTTTCCCAACCAGGGATATGTCTATTAACTATGATGCAACTGAGCATTTTGAGACTGTTAGTGTGTGTAAATATTCAAATTTTAGACGATGAAGGGGATTATTAAGAGTTGTTGAATCGAGTGACTGACTTGGACACGAGTCCTCGATGAAGTCACACTTTTTCTTGACTTGCCCTTTGACTTGAAGATAAATGACTTGCTACTTGATTTAACATGAAGAAAATTGACTTGTGACTTGACTTGAACATGTTTGACTTGGCAACACTGAATGATAATTCATGTTGCTGAGTGTGGTGGGAATTTCTTCCATGAAATTATTCACGAACTGAAATATAAGGTTTGTCTTCATGCATTCGGGAAACGCCTAATGAAAAGATGGGGTGAGAAAAAGTAAAGTTGTAGTGTTATACATATTGAAGCAACTATTCAAATGAATACCATGGAAGGCTTGTACCTCTTTATACAAGAACACGTCACATTCAGTTAGTGTGCATCAGTGCTTCTGAATTTTTTTGGAACTATAGCTCTTTTCACCGAATGGTGTTGAGCAAAAGCCCTCTTCCCTATGTCTACAAAGTATGAATGAAAATAAAAGGTGTCCTCATGTCTATAAATGTGAAAGACAAAAAAATGAAACCATGTGATAACATAAAGGGTATAAAAGAGTGTGTGTTATGTGTGGATTCAGGCAAAGGCAAAGGATGTGGGGAAGGAGGAGGCTAGGGGATGAAGATCTAGGTGTTGTCATTACAAGTGATCTGAAGCCTTCTAGGCAGTGCAAGGGTAAATAGGGTGCTTGGATTGATCAGAAGGAATTTCAGTAATTTTAGTAAAGGTATTTTTTTAAATTTGTACAAGCAGTTGGTTAGGCCACATCTGGTTTATGCTGTGCAGGCTTGGAGTCCCTTTTAAGAAAAGGACAAGTTTCTTTTAGAGGAGGTTCAGAGGAGGGCGAATCGTCTTATTCCTGAAATGCATAATCTTCCTTATCATGATAGGCTCACATGTCTGGGACTTACTACTCTTGAGTTAAAAGGACTAGGGGGACATGCTGCAGGTTTTCAAATTCCTTTCTGGTAGGAATTCTCTGTCTAATTGTGAATTAAAAGTTTGTGCCAATTCAAGTGTTTGCGGCAATAGACTTTTTTCCAAATAGGAATTACAAAGGATTGTGGGATAGATTTTTGGTGTGCATCATTTTTTGCCACAGCAAAATGCTATTGACAAAAACATAGCATACCAGAACTTATCCCACAAGCCATTGCAATTGCTGTTTGGAAAAGGGTCTATTGTAAGAAGTTAATGAAGTGTTTCTCTAGGCTTCAAGATAAACATTGACAAATTCTATTTTGACTGTGGTACTGTAGCATCTAATTGTGCTGGGCTTTGTTGGAGTTTTGGTTTGGTTTGAGTTACCTTATGCTTTTGGGTCTGGACTGCAGGGCATGTTATGGGACTTTAGCCCTCTCTTGCCCTTCAACTTGTCATGTTATGTTATGTCACATGTAATACTGCATGTATTTTTATGTCACAAAATTCCAAAAATTGGCCTTTGTGTTAATATTGCTTATTCCTTCAGCTGTGTTAATAATGACTGCTTCTTCATTGTAGCTTAAACCTTTAACTGACTTAACTGTAGGCCTAACCCCTGACCTAACCCAGATAAAACACCTTAAAACATACAGTAGCCTAGTGCACATGCCCAAGACAAAAGACGATGCTCTGACAGTCATCTGCATGTATCATGTTCTTACTTTTCCCTTGTTCCCTGAACAAAGACTTACTAGGTCAAAGCAAACTTCCACTATATGTGCTAACACTATATTTTGAAAGCATTGCTGCATGTTTCTGAATGTTTCAAATAAAAAATTTGCAATATTTGAATGCAAATTTGAACACTATCATTTAATCTAATTTTATGCATGTATAATCTTGCTTCACACCTTCTTCTCAATCAAACATTTGTTTCTCCAAAGTTCTTTTATGTCTGCAGATAGTTTTGTTAGAGGCCAACACAAGACTAGGAGGATGGATCCATAGTAATCATACACAACATGGATCTGTGCATGAACTGGGTACAAGAAGTATTAGACCTGCTGGTTTAGTTGGGAAAAATACTTTAGACATGGTAAGTTGACTAATCATGTTCTATTAACAAAGTACAGTATCTTACATCAATGTACAGTAAGTCACAGGGAATTTAAAGGGGATGTTGCATTACCCCAACAATATTTAAGAATATGATCATATCTCTAAAAATGCAATTGGTGACTGTACTTTGATTGACATTAATCCAAACAGTAGCTTCACTCTGGTTGGTCAGTGATGACTTGTGCAGTCATTTGTGTTTCAAATTAAGCCCCCACACAATATTGTGTGCATGTGGCTTAATTGAGCAGTTAAAACTCAGTGCAGGCCACTACTGTACATAGCTTTCGCAGGAAAGTGCACTACACAGGTGTTTCTTGTTTGAATTGGAGCTCAGTCAGTGGCTTGCTGCAGTCATAAGTTCTCCATCATTGCTTACACTCACAAAAGATGAAACATATCAAATATGAATTCAAAATGTAAGGGGAATGAGTAACTCCAGTCTGGATTTCCCATGGTCTGAGATTATACAGGTACCTGCAGACTGAAATATGTGGTGTGCAGAGTGAACCCTGCACTAACCAGGGAGGCGTTAAGAAGGAGATCCAACATTCTACAGTCTCTTTGAAGTAATGTTTGTTTATGATGGGGATCTTTCTTCAGGAATTGTTTATTACAATACCAAGATCAACTAGAAAGAGTGACTTATTGTTGAAATGACAATGAAAAGAAACACTACTTGCCTAGAACTTAAAACTTTTCATTGCCAGTCATCATACGCAAATGTGAAATTTGAAATGTCCATCCCTTTCTGTCACAGTAAATTGCATGCCACCTTACATCATTGACAAATTTCCTCTCGTTGACAAATTTCCTCAAAGCTTTCATTTTGAGAAGTATATTCCTTAGTGATGCAGAAATTTGCAAAAATTGAGAGAAATGGTGTAGTCTGGAACAGTGTTTCAAGCAGAAGATGCATCAAACTTGTTGGAAAACAAAGAAAGTACATCATTTAAATGTTTATTGCCAGCCATTTAAATTATTCAAATCTTGATTAATGCTTGGCCCATGTCAAGTTGTCAGAAGCAAACCTACCATCAAGGCATATCTTAATAGCCTTTGCTTCAGGATAACTTGAACACAAAAATCCTGAACAGGTCACCATTAAGAGGGTTTCAGTGGCTAGACAGAAGGAACAAAGAGATAATCAGAGTTTGTTACCCAAAAGGGATTAAATCCTTTCATGTGGGTATGGTTTGACAAGTTCTGTTGTTGTATCTCCTTCCTAACATCTTCCTGCAGTTGAACCCTGTTTAGTAAACTGTGTGATGATCATGGACCAGACATGCAAAACTGCAGCCAGGGTTATTCTAAAGAACTCTCTGTAACCATTATTACAGGTGCTTATTGAATGTGGGACTCAAGTGCAAGGAGGGGGAGATATCAGAACTGGGGTCTTCTTGCGGATACAAGACTACATGAACAATATATACATATGGGATTCTTTGCATTGGCTATAGCAGCTTTGTCAAGGGTAGCTAAGTTTTGGAATCATTGTTTCAACCCTTATCACCACCTTTCCACTATGGTCTGTATTGCAGACTAGTGTTTTGTTTTTAATTTACTAGGGTCGCTACTTTGCCTGAAGGGTAGAATAGAATAGAATAGAACTTTATTTGACCCAAACAAGGGAACTCAAATTGCCTGCAAAAAGCTCAGTTCAAAAAGTAAAAGTAAGAAATGAGTAAAAGTAGACACGACATCACAAGGCGTATTTATACAAAATAAATGAATGGATAAATGGTTAAGAAAGAACATAAAAACTATGAAATTACATAAATACCAATGAATGTATCAAAAATACTAAAAAGGGGTTATTTCCTACTAAAAGCAGTATTATAAAATTTTATTGCACATGGAATGAAGGAGGAAGGATGTCGATTAGTTAAAGCAAGGGGAACTCTAGAAGCGACCAGATCTAGGAATAATACAGTTAGTAAGTACACAATTTAAGGGGTGGCTACCGTCCTCCATGATGTCCCTCGATTTACCCGCAACCTCACTTTTATACACAGTTTCTACATTATGCAGTGTCTCCCCGATGATCCTTCCGGCCTCTCTGATAATTTTATCCAATCTATCAGAATCACACTTTGTAGCATTTCCACCCCAACAGACCAAACAATAATGCCAAACACCAGCTACGACAGTTATAAAACGTGTAAGATTTTTGGATTAACATTAAAATAATGGAGTTTACTCAAGCAATACATTCTAGAACTAAGCCTTTTAACGGTAACGTCAATATGACTATGCCAAGTAAATTTGTCCTCAATAGTTACTCCTTAAATACTAATACGTTTGTACACGTTCTATTTCAGAACCTTTGATAGTTAAAGGACTACAACCAGGAGTATTTTTACGAAAATCAATTATCATCTCCTTAGTTTTTGACACATTAAGTTTTAAAAAGTTACGGTCACAGTACTCAACAAATGAACTCAATTGATTTTCATAAAAAGTAGAATTGTCCTTAGAAATTAGGCCTATGATAACAGTGTTATCTGCAAACTTAAGTAAAGGGCAAGATAGTTCAGTTGATACACAATCATGGGTGTGAAGAGTGAACAAGAAGTGAGCAACGGTGGTAATGGGGTGACTCATGCTGAAATGCCCTTCTCAGTACTAGAGGCGTGGATGACTCCAATATTTTTGTACTCAAATACCCACAGCCTTATTAGTGGTGACTTTGAATGGAACTGCAAGTATACCGCAAACATGTCATCACTAAGACAGGAATATGTACATCAGCAGCTGTGAACTGTCAATTAGTAGCCTAGCAATGGATATTTACACATTATGAGACCTGCATTACACCTTTCTCAACTGCCTAGATGCCAACTGCCAGATACTGTAATTTAATGAGAAAACATAAAGTGACAATGCCGAAGAGCCAATTTGGTTAGGATACTTCTTAGACCCCTGCAAAATAAGACAATTGCAAACTTTAAAATAAGGTTTTTGTGCATACATTTTGAGTATTAAAAATTTCCCAAGATTCTGATTCCAATGGAATTGGGATGGCTACTTG
Organism: Holothuria leucospilota; assembly: GCA_029531755.1. Lineage (NCBI taxonomy): Eukaryota > Metazoa > Echinodermata > Holothuroidea > Aspidochirotida > Holothuriidae > Holothuria > Holothuria leucospilota. The sequence continues at coordinate 2,765 of JAIZAY010001026.1, read as the reverse complement.
ACTTCCAGAGAGAAGTCATGACTTGGAAGTAGAGTCAGTTATAAACCCGTCCAGTCCTACTCAGCACCTTGCCCTGCTAGCTCAGTTGTTGTTGTAAATCAAAATAATCTCCAAGCCCTTGAAGGAGAGTAGTGAAAGAATTGTGATTGTGAAGTTGGTTTCTATGATACCTGGAGTTTGGTACATGAATTGAGCAATCGTGACAAAAGCATTTTTGACATGACTGTAAAGAGCTATACATTAATGAGGATAGTGGACGTGGGGGATGGGAGTATGGTTATGTAAGTTGAGGTGACTAAAATTGCCTTTTCACCATATCTGAATGTTTTGAAGATTGAAAAAGTTTATATGTATGCAGATTAGCAACTGTTTGTAAATCTTATTTTTCTTGCATTAAATGTGAAGCCTACATGAGGTGAAAGCTCTGCTTTTGCATTCTTATTGTTTGGGATAATCAGGTGTCCAATCTAGGGAAAAGTATTTAGTGGAATTTAAATTAGAAAAAAATAGATCCCAAGGAATGAAAACATTGGAAATAAATAAAAGTTTTAAGGTGAGGGATTTGGCTCACTTTAAAGTGATCTCTTTCAGAGTGATACAATGGCAGCTGAATATCCAGCCAAAACAAATTATTTGTACTGCACTTACAATGGAATGGTAAGTATTTCCCATAGCAACTTCAAAAGAAAACCAAAAAATTGCCAATGCCCTTATTTCAATGCAATCATGTTAATCTCACCAGAATTCTGAATAAACAAAAACTTTGAACAAGTTAACTAAGAGGAATGGGAGTCTTATTTCCAAACTTTATTGAAATAAAAGAACTTTCAAAGAAGACAGAAACCCATCACATGTCATGATAATAATTAAAAGGAGCAAACACAGCTTAGTCAGGTACTAGAAACAGCTACTCATTAAGAATGTTAATTCATCTGTAATTTATATTATTTGTATATTACTATATTATTTATTGTATTGAAGTTGGTGCAAATAAATTGTTTCATTGTCATTGTCATTACTCCTAACACTCAAATATCTACCTGTTCTGCAAAACTAAACATTCCTCTCTGTTAATAAAATTATAAAGTGTATTAATGAAATCTTTGTTCCATTTTTATATTCCGTCTTAGGATACATATCTTTCTTTAATGACCAGGCATCAATGGTGCTAGTGTTGACCATAACAATTGGTGAGCTAAATGGTACATTTGTTCTTCTAATACTTTTAGCAATGCTTACAGAGTATTTCAATTGTCTGTACAGACATTATAATTTTGCAGATTTGTTAACTGTAAATTTTGTATTTCAATCATTGATTTATTGTCATTTAAACATTATTTCAAAGCAAATGATTGTTGACTGATTTTGTATATTGTGCAATAAGTTTAATATTTATCTAGCAAATGTAAATTATTCAACTTAATCCCTAAGCAGAAGCTTCACAATTGTTATTGATTAAGTGTTCAAATTGATGTTCCATTTCAAAAATGAAAGGCAAAAAATTTGTTTCAAGTACAGTGGATTGAAGTTAACCTTTCTGTGAATCTATATTCCACTAATAAACACTTGATTCCATACAATCTGTACCATTTTCACTGTGTCATTTCAAAATATCAGATTCTGCCATCTCATCTCTGACTTCATGTGATTTAAGGCGAGTGGTTTTGTGTTTGTTCAAAATAAGTCTAGCAATTTAATTTTTACAAATTTCAAAGATAACAATAATTTTTAAGGCGTCATTGTGCAAGGGATTCCTGAAACTAGATTCCAATGTAGCTGTTTATGTCGCTTAAATTTTTCAGAGACCTTGACTACAGTATGAATATTGCCTAAATGTCTTATTTAATAACCAATGGATTCATAGCTAGGAGAATGTATCATACAAGTTGAACTTAGCCAAAATCATTCTGTGTATTGTAGCTTAGATCTGTAAGTCTTGAGCAGCTAAAACACATGATTGGTTGCAATTAAATCTGTTGTGTAATTTAATCTAAAGAAATAATGCCAGCAATGTCCCACTATTTATTTTGACACATCTACATTTCAAATATCATTAATAGATCATTCAATTGCATATTTCCTTTTAAGATCTTTTTGAGTAAATATTGAATGTTAAAGAAGTAAACGAATTGATTCATTCTCATGAATTAAAATAATCAGTTGTACATCAAAATATTCGTCACAGCGTTGTCGCTAAGCAATCTAGTAAGGCGCAAAACATTCATGTTGAAGCCACAATTGTGAAAGTAAGGCTATGTCGGTGGATTGAAACAATTATAGGAAACTGTGGCTGTTATAATCTCATTCTAAATAAATTCCATGAGTGAAAGAGCATCTGTTATTGATGAAAGATGCATAAGTGGTGCTACTTTTCAAGTTGTGGTCACTGCCTTTTGTTTTAATATTGTTCAAGAAAAACTTTTTTATTGGAGGGTATTTGCAGCCACTTGCTGTGGGGAGTTAGTTGAAATGAAATTGTTGTAAAAAAACACCTTAAAGAAAGTCGCCCACATCTTCTCCAGGGATTGGGTTGAGTTGGAAGGTTTTGGGGTGCCCTTTTCATCTTTACGGGACGGGGGCAAAGGACGTGAAGGTGAACAAAACCCAGAAACTGTCAGCCCGGGACTTTGATGAATGGACGACTTTACTTTGGGGCTTCCCAAGAAAGGATGCAAATTTTAAAACCCAGAGGTAGACAAAACTGATTTTACCTTATTAAACCTTCCCTATTCCTCAACTTCCATGTCCCTTCAAAATTTCCATTT